>QVRM01005958.1:0-94879 GCA_003439945.1 Dermanyssus gallinae | reverse complement strand
ACGTTGCACCATTACGGTGCGTCAATTTGGCCATGCGCCTAATAGCAAGATTGTGTGCGCGAGGTTACTCCTTACATCATTTGATTGAACTTCAAAGAAAGGGATAAGTTATGTTGGTCTGCTGAACCGTTGTCAAGGCGCTAATGTTTCGACTTAATAACAGATCAGCGAGTGGGGGGCAAATATGTACATCAGCCACAGTTGTACTGTGGTAGTTGTAAGAGGCCACCACAGTCATTCTTGTCATTGTTAGCAGTAGGGCCGCTTCGTTTCTGTTGGCTGGTTTGAAGAAAACAGAGAAGGGCCGGCCGGCGACACTTTGCGATTGTGACAAGCCGAGACCTGCTTACCGTAAGCCTGAACGATAGGGATACCCCTACGAATGACGTTCTCGCGAAATCGGCATTCATCATCGTCGCTGTTAGAGCAGTACATTGGGCGATGCCCCATCGCGATGATCCAGGGATGCTTTTTGCGATTGTCCGGCGTGCTTGCTTCGATCAGGTCCCGTTCGAGCCACTCGTACTGGTATTTGATCTGGTGCCAGCCATACTCGAGGAAGTAGTAGAATTCGGTCGAGTAACCGATAATGTGCGCCGGCCCATAATTAAAACTGCCGAATGTCAATGAAACAAAGTTGGAAGTCAACAAAATACACGCTTATTTTAGATAATATTACTAGATAGCTAGTGAACAGTACTTTCCTGACCTCCGAAGTTAAATCCCGAGTATCGGAATCTATTTCGTTTGGTCGGAGATGCCAGCACTGTACATGTAACGCATTGGAAATAGTATAACATACTTGGGTGATGCACTTTAGCCCCGTGCTTGGCCATTTCATGTTTCCACAAGGATACGTTATTGAAAAACTGCATTCTAAAATGCAACAATTTGAGTAATGCCAAAAAAGTTCCACAAAGGGCCAATAGACGGTTGACACCCATTGAACCTTGAAAAAATGAAAACCTGGAAAGTTCCACATAACCAAAATCCGAAATAAATCTTTTCTCCGGCCTTCTGAGGGGCAAAAGTAGTTGTCTAAAATGCAGTTCCGTGAAGTTACTACACACCGGCTAGAGTTTAACCGTGGGTAGCTTGGAACCAGGGGTGGACCACCTCTCTGCGCCACTATAGGAGCAAGGCGAGACGCCCAACTACTTGAGGAAAATAAAAGCATTTACCGAGATTCTATGTAAATACTGCAAGAGTATGCTCAGCTGCCAACAAAATGTTAGCCAACACAGTGAAGAGCTCAGGAAAAAGATGAGTATGCGCATCCGGGCCGACAAAGAACGGTTGGTAGATGGCACAATTGGAGCTCTGGAGCAGGGTCGCGTTGCTCAAACAGCAACAGCAGACAGGGGAACAGTATTTGGCTCAATCCGTACAACTTAGAGAAGCCACTCGAGCGCTTGTACAAGTAAGCCTGAGATTACGAAGAAGCTGCAGGCCACTTGGGCATTAAGTACAGAGATTAAAGAGGCATTGAATAATTGATAGAAGAATGTTGTCTTGTAGAACCCATCACGGCTGCTGAATTTGCTCGTTAAGTTTTCACTAATTCCCTCCGCCTAAAAAATCACGGGCCTGCATGTTAGCAGTTCACAATTCAGATCACTTTCAAATACTGCTGATTGTTCTCAATGTCAATGGACTTGATCTTCCAAGCGTCTCTCTCCTTTGCTTGTTCACCCTATAAGAAGCATGCCACGTGTGGACCGCACCCTGACTCTCTATAGTAGGCACAAAGAAGCCAGTCACGGTAACGTCTCAGACGAGCGCATTTCCGTTTTCCATGACTGTAAGGGTCTTCCCATCTGGCCGTTCGGCATCGAGCATAACCCAGAAGGCCCTCGAGTCTCCTGGGTTATGCTCGGATGCAAGACGCACGATAAATTCTGGCACCCAACGAATATGGAAAATACAGTAAAGGAAACACTGCCCTCTCAGGGCTTCGTAGACGCATCAAAAGGAGCTAACGCACTGTTCATTGCAGGAAACCCGAGAATGCTGGTACACAAGCTACTCCCAAAGTAGACCGCATATTTTGCCAAAGTTCCCATTAAGAAAAAGGCCTTACGACACGCCATTTAACTGTAGAAAGGCTGCGCATGGGACACAGAAGAGGTTTAACGGCTATCACCTAGCTGGACAAATCAGGCTCCTATACTATGCCCATGCACTGTTTCTGGTGGGATTAGAAGCAATGTTTGTATACATGTACCAGAAGCGTCAGCAGAACAACAAACCGACTAGCCGTGCAACGTACTGCCTGTTACTCGAACAGTTGAAGTAAGTTGTCGCCGAAAAGCGTCCCAAACTGTGCCACTGTAGAGACGCTTATGATGATGTGCCACAGCTTGCTGGATCTTGAATGGCATGTTTTTACCCCATCCACCATATAGTCCAAATATTGCCTCTTTAGCTATTGTGCTCAGTTTAGAATAAGGTAGAAGTTAAACATTTTTAAGGAGGTTGGTTTTAATTCTAGACCATCCGCCGTTCCCTACGGGCTTGGAACTTAACCTGACATATATCTTCAATGCACCGAGGGCCAAACATGTTAAGATATCTAGGGTTTCCCCAACAGTCCCTTGTGGAAGCTTGGCTCAAAGCGGTATGGTTTATCATCTATCATCTCAATGAGCATCGCTCAAAGAAAAATCGATCAACAACAGGGATCGAACCGGCGACATCCCGGTACATGATAACCATGACTAGCACACTAGTCCCCTAGACCACGCCGCCACTAGTATATAATTAGCTGAGAGGAAATGACTTTGAGCTAAAAAACTAAACATTCTCAGCACAATATATATACATATATACACCACGAGAGGGTAAAGGTTGCCACCGTAGCTGCTAGCCAGACACAGGCTTGGTATATA
Organism: Dermanyssus gallinae; assembly: GCA_003439945.1. Classification (NCBI taxonomy): domain Eukaryota; kingdom Metazoa; phylum Arthropoda; class Arachnida; order Mesostigmata; family Dermanyssidae; genus Dermanyssus; species Dermanyssus gallinae. The sequence goes on along the minus strand of QVRM01005958.1, from coordinate 91,991 downwards.
TTTATTTCACTCAAATTAAGTCTAATACACAATTCAAAGGTTGCTTTATAAAGCTTTATCCTCTTCACGCTTCCGGCGAGAGAAGTAGCGCAACGATTTTTTATCCACTGATGTAAATCAACTGCATGGTACTCGGTATACCTCTGCAGGCAGAACCGCCAGGTGCAAAACTCATACTTCTAGTGAAAAGCTGCCTTTGAACATACCAGGTAGTAATAACCATGCACTATGTACCTGGTGTACACGTGACGACTGTCACATGCAGGACCAGACCAAAGGTGTAAGGCATTAAAAACGTCCAACCCACCAGTCTTGCTTGTTCGATTTTAGCTTCAAAACACTCGTAGGTTACTGTACGCCGCATCTTTAGTCTTAGCAGGATTGTTTCAGCAGCCACGGGACAGCCTTACATGAGACTATTTCGTGTATATGCGCTGTGAACGTCGTTCCTGTATAATGAATTCGAAAGTCAAGATACTGGAAAGATGTGTTAACACATACTCCAATATTTGGCCGCAGTAACGTATAACGTCTCTGGCAGCGAATCGACCTCCACGCCCGAATTTCATGGCTTTGGTCCTCCTGGTGTTTATCTCAGGTTCATTCGAGACAAGGAACGCCTCTATCATAGAGGTAATGCGCTTGATGGCACTTATGTCGCAATGAGCGACCAGGATATCATCTGCGAACATCACCACCACGGTTTCTTGGTACTCCTGTCGGACCGACGAGGTCAGCAAGCAGCAACCTCAAAAAACTTGCTATTACACTCAGGAGACAGCCAGCCACTCCTGCTCGTTGAAATACTTCAATCAGCACATGGCGAGGGGGTTTGTCAAAGACCTTGACGCAGTGAAGAAATATTGTACACAGATGACCTTTGGGTTGTGCCACAGCTCGCTTGATTCTTGACTGGAGAACGTGAATTGCATTACGGGTGCCTCGACCTCTCCTTAAGCCGAATTGCTTCGACGGAAGTGCCTCTTCAGCCACGTGCTCGACCCGCCGAATAACCAACTTATAGAAAATCTTCTTTAATGTGCGTTCTGACGCCATTCCACGATAGAGATTTGGATCCTGTTTGTCATTACCATGCCTACACTTGAACTGAAGAAAAACCTGGCGATATGCCAGACTTTAGGCATCCGCCCCCCTATTTGAAATTTTGTTAAAGAAATCACCAGAAGTTTGTGATTTGTGAAAACTGAACAATTTGAGATTCGCAAACCAGCAGCCACTCTTATCACTTTTGAAATTCAGAAACGATGCATTCTGGATGCAACTTTTCATTAAGGAGGCGAACGCTATTGATTGGGTTAGTCAGGGTTGTTACAGAATCAGGTGCTGTAAATGTGATTGACTAATGTGACACAATTTACATCTGAACAATATTTCTGAACTTGCCTTAAAATTTCGCCGGAACTGTCCAAACAATCTAGTATAAAAAGATAATTATCCAGTTTATCACGTGACAATAGGAATTCGAGCAGTGCGAACCGTGTAGTGTTACGGGCTATGTCGCCAGCCTGCCAACGTTTGACGTTTCAGTGTCTGGCGTGTGTCAACCCCAACACCGGTAACGTGACGTGTCGTCGATTCGTGTCGGGGAATTTGGGGAGGTACCTGTAGTAGTGATTGTTGATTTTGCCATTGAGATTCATCATGCTGAACCGGTTGTTGTAGTTGGAAAAGTTGTAGGCATTCTCGTGATTGCCCACGCAGGTCTGGTAGGGCACGTAGGCGGCGATAGGCTCAATCATCTGCATGAAAGCGTCGCCAGTTTGAGCGTTCCCGTCGTGCATGTTGTAGGCAAAGTCACCCACGTGTAGAACTGCGTCGATGGTACGATTCTGCACCTCCCGTATGAGCGGTGGCACTGACAGGCCACTTTCTACGCCTGTATTCGCATGCCAAAGACAAACATGACAAAGAAACGGAACCGTGCTTAGCGATTTGAGACTAGCAATCTTTACAATAACAAAAAAAATCATCAATATAAGAAAAGCAATAATTGCACTTTCATATATATATATATATATATATATATATATATATATATATATATATATATATATATATACGAAAAGCGTTATTGTTTGAGTTTGGTTCAAAGAAGTGAAGAGAACGATATTTGGCGATGTATTCTTACTTAGTGAATGCGTTACGAACTGCTTATGGTGGTCAAGAAGTGTTCTCAGACACTGTGTATGTGCAGTACCTACCATTTCGCGACAAACTTGAAGAGACCGAAAATGACCTCCGTTCGGAAAGACCTTTGACGTCAATACCAGAAGAGAGCATTGACAAACGTTCGTGAAATCGTCGCATAATTGTAGATATCTTATGGATCAGTTGTAACAGCGTTGAGCGATATTTTATGCGTCAGAAAACGAGCAGTGAAAGTTCGTTCCCAGAATGCTGAATTTTAGCGAATGAACGCCCGTCGGAAATTGTCAGAATTGAACCTTTAGGCAGAAGGGTCATCCGAAGATTTTGGGTTGTTCCAGAGGGTGATTACAGAAGACGAGCCATAAGCATATAGTTACGACATGAAGGACATGGCTGAATATTTTACCGAACTTTACAAAAAAAGTTTGAAGCAACCCCTACTCAGAATTTGAAAATCTACATTGTTTAGCAAAACAAAATGCAAAGCATACCCTTTGTGTAAGCCCGCAATATTATGCCTTAATAAACTATGTTCCAATACCATATATATATTCGCATATGTAGACTTGAATAGGGTCTGGAACCGGAAAGGAGATATATGGCGGCACGTACCGAGATCACCGATAACAGCCAGCGTCGGCGCGAAGTCGCTGTCGTTCCGCTGTGCGGTGAACCAGAAGACCTTACTCCAGGCCCGGTCGCTACCGACACTGTAGTTGTACGGAGTGCCCGGGCTGAGGTTGAACAGAACCGCTCGGTGAATGTACATTGTGCGGCGCAGTGGTCCACCATCGACGAAGCGCGTTGTCTGGGCACGGACCTTCCGGTCTAATTTCGGAGTGACTCCTTTCTTCTGGGCGACGCCGAATCGCGCAAGCTGTGGCGAACTTGTCTTGTTAAATGTCGTCCACGTGACGACCATCTTCGATGGGTCGGAGGCCAGAGACAGGTGGACGTGTATAGGTTGCTCCAGGTTACCGTCGTCGTCGTCGTCGTCCGCTGAGACGGCCACGACCTGCCCGACAACCAAAATGAAAGACACGAGCGATACCACCGCGTTGATGGTCCAGTGTCCTGCCGTAATGTTTCCACGACCACATCTTTCAGGATGTGCCAGGCGACCAGCGGCTGTCACCGACGTCCTTGCTCACCGGACTGGATGGAGGTCGTCAAGCCGGCCTCAAGCCGTATTGGGTTAAGAGCGTCGAGGTGGCGCCAAAATATTCTCTTCCACGACTTAAAGCGGGTTGTGGAAGGGGCAGCCAACGTTAGACCATTGTGCTCGGCCTTAGCTCGGAGCATACCTCGGACTCTCGCCTCTGTTTACGTTCGAAACGTCAAAAAGGGCGTCTCAAGCGCTTACAACAGCCACACACGAAGCTGCACACTGCGTCTGCGAGAGAAGAGAGTTGAGTCAGTGCGACAGATGCGACGTCTATGATGGTGGTCGCGACGGTCACGAGACACTGGGAAAAGCAGGCACATGTTTCAACGGGGCTTACTTGGGTCGCATGCGCGCGCTTTGCCAGCCGTGTGGTCGGACCAGTGGTAGTAGTGTTATTACCGTGTAATGGCATCCACAGTAACCGTGGTGGTGGTGGCGGTGGTGGTAGAAGTACTTGATGTTGTTTCAACACTGGGTTAGAACGATCAACCGATGTGAGGCCATTAGCTGGCTATGGCACTTCTGACCCTTCAGTGCGTAACGGTCGCACAACGGTTGCTGTGGCTGGCCCACAGCGACGACTGGTCCTGGACCTTTTGACGCTCTATTTGGGAATAGCCCCTTTCCACATCCATCCAGCCAGCCAGGCGTTTGTGCACTCGCGCAGTGGCAAATATCTATTTCGAATCGATCATATCGAAATGGCTGCTGGCTTTTGCCGTCTCGATTGACAGATTGACGGCGTTCCCCGTTAACGTTGGAACGACTGGCCGTCCCCAGTAACGACGCAGATTAAATATTACGCGGTTGCCACGCGCACCGCGGCGACTGTTACCATTTGCGCGACTGTTTATCCATCGAGTTCCTTGCAGCAGCACCAACAGTAACCATACCACCACCAATAATCGCACTGTTAACAGTGCTGTGGTCATCGTTGTTGTTGTTGTTGTTGTTGTTGTTGATGTTGCAGCCATTGTTGTTGTTTCTGCTGTTGTTGCGATTAGATGCTGCTGTTGTTGCCGTTCTCGTCCCGCGTGCTGTTACGACCACCAAGAGAAAGAGATTAGTCGTACAGACGAAGGACGTAGGTAAGTCTTTGCAATCTCTCTGATAGAGTACAGATACATTTTTTACTGAACATTTAATCATTATTTAGATTTTGACGTAATGTTCACTAGCTTATTTCCTGAGGCGGTGTATTCATGCATTGAAACACACTTTCAAGTAGCGTTTTTCGCATTCTGTTTTGCGTTTTGTTGGCACACAAGTATTTTCACTGTTGTATGAATTTAAGGTAACGGTTTGTAAAATGTAAGTATTGTAAAATGCCCCCCTCCTTGACAAAATAAAGGTGCATTTGAATTGAACTCTTTTCCAGCTCCATCTCACGGCTTCAAATATACATAATTCGCATGAATAGAATCATTTTTGTCCTGTGGCAAATCGTATTGATTGGATCTTTTCATGAGTCCGGGGTAGCTGTCAATGATCTTATGGAGGAATATGGAATATAAACTCTAAGTCTCCTTTAGCGACGCGCATATGTTATGTTTAAGTTTTCGTCAACCGCAGACTTCACGCGGGCTACATTTTCCCCATCCATTACCATCTTTGAGCGCTCTTTATGGGATTTGCCGTTGTTTGCGAAAGAATCAACTGAAAAGTTCTAGTCGAAAATAGCGCTATGTCTTTGAGGGCTGGAGTTTACTCTACGCTCCACTTTCCCGCTATCACGGTTCAGGAGGACGCTACCACACTAATCTTTTTGCAACAATTAAATCAATCACCCCGCGATTCCGCGTTACAACCCAACAAATAGTCTTGTAAATGCCCGTGTATCATTCAAATTGCTTTCAAGTCAATGTAACTTTATTTGTATGAAAATAATAGGTCTATTTTGACGAACTACTCGCCAAATCGATCTTCTTCGCCAGCGGCAACAATTCGCTTTACAGCGCGGTTGTCATACATAAACAGCATTGAGTAAAACTGTTGCATTTAAACACGTTTTACAACGTTCACTTACAAATAGTTTTATGAATGAGTGCCCAACTATCTCTAAAATATCAATATATCACAATTAGCTAGGCGCCTATTGACCAGAACAGTACAATCGACTTTGTACGATAAGCGTGTTGTAGAGTTTTACATAGTAACTAACGTCCTTTATGATGAATGTTCTAAGCCATATATTGCGTACAACGGATATCGACCGCGCCATGTTCTTTAAATTTTAAGTTTTTGATACAAGCAGACCAAAACCCTCTACCGATCCATTGATCATTCTATCTGCCTGTCTAACTATCAAATTATTAATCTACTTGTGTATATCTATATGCAGTATAGCGTATCAAAGCATACCACCCGTGCGTGAGCTTTCGTTTTCGATCAACCGGTCAGACAAGCCAATGTCAAGCGTCGGCATTGTCGCTAGGAAAACTCTCTAGCAACAACGGTCCGTGGTAGAGAGAGGTGGCGGTGATAGCGTTTCATCCCCAATTTCGAATCCATGTTGTGCCTTCTCATTCATTTCGGTTTTTTTGTGGTTCTTTTTCAGCCGTTTTCTCTTCTCCCTTAGCTCTTATCAGCATCATGACCATCATTGTCACTTTCATTTTTATTTTCTCTTCTTTCTCTTTTTGCCCTTGTCTTGTCTTCGTTTGCTTTATCAGCAACAATAACCATCAACAACCTCCCCCTATAGTAGTGGTTCACGTTTTAATGTTTGCCAATCCCTTGGTTGGACAATGCCCAACTAGGCAAAAACGATAATATTGAAAACAGGAAACAATTTTTTAAAGAAACTACCGGCTGACACGGAAAGCAAATTTATCTACAGCATCGACCACCATGACGACCAGCGAAGTTGCAGGTGGTGGAACTAAACTCGAACAAAGAGGAGGCAGACTGCACTGCAATGCTCCTGCTTATGTGATGTATGATTACGGATTTCATCAGTCTGCTGTGATTATGGCCGATAGACGCATAGGTTAAGTAATTAAATTTTTCACTTAAAAAATACTTTGCGGCTTCATTTTTGTTGGCCGTGCCCCCGTCTATTACGTCTGTCACGCGCCTTTGACTACGCGCGTCCTCGAATGTTTCTGAGGACATGTGTGTTGTATAGTGTAAATGAATAGATATACGGAAAATAGAAACAAATAATTTAACTACTTATGATATTAGCAAAATGGTATCATGAGATGAATTCTTATTATAGAGAGGCATGCCAAATAGCGGACACTTTTAGCTAATCGTTCCTAACGCAACTTTGTATAATAAGATATTGTTGCTCTACATATAAGTCGCATGCCAAGTTTATATATATATATATATATATATATATATATATATATATATATATAGCTGTGTTTAGAGCAACCAGCAAACATATTTGTCTAAATATACAGCATCAATTTGCGTGCTATATTTGCTAGTTCATTTCGAATTGTGCTACTATGCCTAGATCCGCATTTAATCGAAACCTTATCAAACTCAAACAACGTAGAATTCTGATATCTGAATCGTTACAGTGGTAGCAGAATATGATATGCCCTAGGTCAAAACATGAGGCCAGAAACAAGGCCTCTCCTGTTGAGATGGCAGTTGACAAAACAAAAGATTTATATATATATATATATATATATATATATATATATATATATATTTTGTTAAGTAACATTTTGCTTCCAAACGGATTCTGCGTCCTGTGGTAGATTGTGTTCGGATAGGGGTAGCCTGCTCAGCCGAAAAAAAGACGTGAAATGCCCTGTAAACACAATATATTGGCACAAAGCACCGCAACCACGAGTTAAAGCGCCATCCGTTTGAGACTAGAATAATTCAATAAATATTTATATTTGTTTTATCAGTTACCATTATTCGTCAGAGGTGAGATGTATGGACCTGTCGGAGGCCCTAGCTTTAGCACCAAGTGTTTTAAAGAACTAGGTCAATATTACATAGAGAAAAAAATGGTTGTCTCAATGGAAAGCAATTACTCAGTAGGTATTAGAGGAGGATACGTTAATGACATGAATGCGTAAGTAATAAATATATGTCTGTCTAAACACCCCTCATATAAAAGGGTGACATGTGTGTTTTGATATGCATAGCAAGCACATAATAAATCAATCCGTACTTAGTAGTGAGGTTTGTCAATGTCGCCCTGATTCCGGCAAGTGCTATGTATTTGCTCATCTGAGAGAGTTGATTATAGAAACGGCATTGTCTTTACACGCCACGAGAGACGAAATCTGTCTCAGATATTCTCCTTCGCGCTGGTCCCCCGTCGTTGCTTCTATTAGTTTGGTCAGATCCCATCTGAACCTTGCTGTCCAACTGCTGACGTGTCCTAGTATTTCCATAGGCCCCGGTACAGAATGGAGACTGTGCCAGATATATATACCGAGAGGAACTCCCCATCAAGCCATGCCTTTATGTCTAGGACAAGGGCCTTAGTTCGCGCCCCGGGCATCCGCTCTGCATATTGTCCCACTCCTCTTGCCAGCGTCCTTGCTTCGTGTAGAACTTTCCCAGAGTCGACGTCGTTCCTTGGCCTTGAAGTCCCATGGTACGGTGTCAGGATCAAGCAACAGGGCCGCTTCCGTGCTCACCTGTACGCGATAATAATTCGCAGGGCCGGGACCTGCTGCGCTTTTCGAAGCATGTAATTCCGTAAGACCATTGCCAGTTTGGCCTTCGGCCAGGGTAATGCGTTATATAAGACGAAAAGCGAGAAAGGAAAGAGGGGAGGAACATCCATGGCTATCGTGAAATTGACTAAGTTAGGATATGGAAATGTTTGATAATGTAGAACAAAGATTGGTGTTTCATAGGAGGTCAATACATGTAATGCAGGCAAATAATGAGAAAGCGGTTAGGGGGGTTAGCGAGCAAGTAAGCAAATTAGTTCAGCTTTGCACAAAGTGTAGCATAAAGTTAACGGTATGCTACTGCCCAAAGCAGTTGATCGAAGGGCAGATCGAAACTATAAGACGGCTCGCAGGGCTGTCAACATGGAACCTTTGTGCGGATAGCTAGCTTTGAATACCTTCCCATAGAATGCATACAGCGCACCGCTGGAGCCATGGCTCAGAACGGTGTCCACAACGGTGCGGTGGGTGCTCAGATGGCGGCCCGCCCAATCAGCCAAAGAGTACGGCTCATACTTATAAATACTTGGAATCAACAGGGAGGGATACAACGGAGGAAGAATACAACATAAGATATATCAACAGGGAGGGATACAACGGAGGTAGAGAACAATAAATGATTGGATTGGGGAACAAAGGCACCGCGTCTAATATGAATGAGAAAACAGAGGAAACGACGGCTACATGACCCATTGCGACAACAGGGAAACCGACAGATATTTAAGCAGAGTGTACATTACCCTTAAAATGTAAACCTAAATTTGGAAAAAGATAAGCAGTCGCAAGAAGGGATGGGATATGTCATATATATATATATATATATATATATATGACATAGCGTCAATGGAAGACTTGTTGAGAGAGAAAGATGTGTTAAGAATAAAGAAAGCAGACAGGAACGAAGTCGGTAAGTTGCAAAAGATTTTGGGGGATTCAATAGATATATGGTTACAAGGGACATTTTGAAGAAAATGCATGTGCCAGGGCTGACATTTGCAAACGCCGTTCTAGTACATAGCTCAGGTTTATGGAGGAAAGTAATCAGGTTTTTATTGGAGTGCCGTTTCAGTTGTAGCAGAGAGTTTTGTAAAGAAGAGGGCATAATATTAAAATGTATGATAATGGAAGTACAAAGTAATCTGAACTATAGAAGAACAATAAGGGTATTTAACAAAAGATGGTGTGTTAAGAAGATACAGTGTGTAAAAGGGTAATAAAGTAAAAACAAAAGGTGACATTGGGGTGGAATTTGCGACAGCACATAAATGACTAAGTACAAAACAATAGACAAACACTACCGTATCTAGTGGGCAAATGAAAAGTAGGGCAAGTGCAGCATACACGTAGAAGTGACGAGCAGCATTTAGGAAAAAAACTACGTTAAAAAAGTCTACGAGAATATGAAATCAGGATAAGGTCGGGTCAAATGGGTATACGATTATACAAGAAGCAGCGGGCTGTTAGCGGATGCGAGAGCAGGTATGTTAGACAAGAGGGTGCAGGGGGCCTGCTGCGAGTTATAAGAAACAATGACTTATCGGATCTAGGGGAAGAAAGGTAAATCGGTAGATCATCTGGTTAGGGAAGATACGCGATTGGGAGGGACTACGGATTTAGAATTAGGAGAAGCGTTAGATTAGGCATCGATGCAGAAAAGGGACAAATGGAAATTATGAAGCCGAGACTATCCCGATGGCAGATGCTCAACCCATAAGCGAGAAAAACGGGGGAGTGCAATATAGGTTATTATTATCTGCAGCGTTATGCGCCTTCGATATAAAAGGGTGATATGTGTGCATACACTAATCAAGCGAATAAAAATCAGTCAATCAATCGTGAAGCGTATTTAAAAGTATTTTTACGTGGCGGTAGGAGAGCAATTGGTAAATGAAATTTCTAGTAATAAAACTTCTAACAAAAAACGGTTTATAAATGTGCGATTTATTTATGTACTTGAAAGTAGATGCAAAGTTCTCTGCCATGTCGAAAATACCAGATTGTTCTGTTTTAGCTAAATGTATGCTTAATCCACGTGCTTTGTGTAAGGATCCAACGTGGAACATGGCGCTCATTTTGGTTTGCCTTAATACAATTTTGTATATTGTTAGTCTATTTTTTCATGAGAGGTTTAAGGAATGCATGATGCACACGTGTCGCCGGCAGTGCACAGCAATTAATATAGAACTTGCAAACCTACTCAACCTGGATTTCTCCCCACCCTTCAGTCTCGGAATTATATGGCGTTGCCTTGAACATACTATGAGGGTCTATCGGAGCTAAAAGGGCCACATCATACGCAAAACAAATAAACATTAGTGAGTTTGCAATCCGGAGGGAGTGATTTTATAAAAATTAAGAAGGGTTAATGGCTTGCACCCTATGGTACACCGACTATTGCAATCATTACCGAAACAAGTCATCTGTATTTTGCTTGCGAAATACTGTCTACGACAGGATCATTTTTGTTCTGTTTTATAGATTTGATTCCAAATATCTATTAAAATTGATCTGTTTACAGAGTAGAATGTCTTTTCTGCATCGATTGAGAGAGAGCAGCTACAATATGCTAAACCCCAATTGTGACAAATATTTTTCACTCGCTCATCAACTAGTGATTCTAACAGCTTTGCTAAAAATAAGCCGCTAGTTATTAGGCGGTAGTTGAAGGCCAAGATTTTTTTAAGACATGTGTATTTTATGCACTGTGTTTTGTTTCCAAATCTAGAGAACGTATTTCCACATTTCCTTCTTTGCATCGCTAGTTACCTCTTCGTGTTCGATCTAAATATCATTTATATCTGACTTGGCGTTCTTAAAGCGGCCACACACTTTATTCAGGATAATCCAATCTACTTTTATCCCACTCGTGACGATTTATATATATACACGTCTTATTTTGGACACCGTTTCATTTTCATTAACTTTCTTTCGGTACAAGCTCCATTCCGCTATTAGCTTCATCGTGATCATCTTTTAATTAGTTAAGCTTATTTTTTTCATTTGCTAGCCTCGCCTTGTATTTTCGAATTTTCACGTAATAAGCTCCCACAGTTGTGTCTAACGTATATCTAGGAAATACATGCGGTGTCTCATCTAGTGCATCTGTGAGATTTACAAAACTACTTTACTATATTTTTTTGTGTACTGTGATTACCAATATTTTCATATTTAGGCGATTTAGCTTTACTTGACGTGCGATAGTAAATATATTATTGTATATTATACAATATTACCTCACTGCCACGGCATTCATTTTGTGAAGGTGGCAGCCGCTGGTATCCGTCAACTGTCCGTCTAACAAATTTTACATTGTTGCGCGTAAGCCAGCCTTTAGAGATTCAGATGAAATCTGAATCGTCACATAGTTTTATATATATATATATATTTTTTTTTTTCTATATACATACATATATATAAAACTATGTGACGATTCAGATTTCATCTGAATCTCTAAAGGCTGGCTTACGCCTATATATATATATATATATATATATATATATAGTATATATATATATATATATATATATATATATATATATATATATATATATGTATATATATATATATATATATATATATATATATATATATATATATATTTATATATTACATTTATGTTTGGCCTCTATGCACACGTTCCGCATGCACACAAGCAGCTTGGCAAATACCTATATGCGTATCTATACACATTTATTTATTCTAATATCGAGCCAAATATCAATCTAGCCGTTTGCTAGTTATGCTATGGACCGGACAGCCGGACGCCATATCGCGGCGTGGTATCCATCACATTTGCTCTAGCATTGTCTCTAGTATCGACACGCGTCTTTGGCGGCTCGTGGCGACCCTCCAGTTGCACAGACGTGATGAAATCCGTGGGCTGCAAAGGTCATAGTTAGATGTCGTTTTTTAAGTCCGCTAGCCCTTCACTCAGTGCTCCTCTGTGTATCTAGAATTAAAACATTTTTTTAAGGAGGTTGTATTTAATTCTAGACTATCCTCCGTCCCGGATGGGCTTGGAACTTAACCTGAGGTATATCTTCAATGCACCGGGGCCGGACATGCTAAGATATCTAGGGTTTCCCTAACAGTCCTTGTAGCAGCATGGCCGCTGACACTCAGCGGTATGATTAATCATCTATTCTCAATGAGCATCGCTCAAAGAAAATTTGATCAACAACAAGGATCGAACCGGGGACCGGTAGTTGACAACCATGACTAGCGCACTAGTCCCCTAGACCACGCCGCCACTCACCCTGTGTATCTATACATATGTATCCCCACTTGGGCAATCGAATCGACACGGCGACACATCTACACACATGTTTAGCCGATGGGTGTATATACTCGCACGCACTCAGGTTATCACGCATGGTCACCTAAAGAATAGTCGTATATATGTGCTCAGAATTCGTACACAATCACCTCAAATGTATGCACGTGTGTCATATGATAGACGTATGACAGCAAACAGTTTGAAAATGTATGTTCAGCTGTTTGCGCTTTCTCTCTACTGGTAGACGACAGTTTGCTTGGCGTTACGAGGTCGGAGACACACCAAAACGTGCCGAAGGTTCTTCAGCGTTTCCTCTTCTGCGTAAGAAGTGAGGTGTGAGGTAGAGTTTCATAAGAACTAGGCTCGCCGCGTTCTTCCTTGCAGGGATACCCCCGCTGTCACAGATGCTCTCAATCGGTGTGTTCGTTCGAAGTATCAATCCGTAAAACTGCTGGGAGAAACAGCTCCTGTACGGTCCGTAGCATAAAACTTCTAAACTCGGAATATACAGTACGACTGTGCTCTCTAACGTCGTTGGCTGATCTTTGATGTAGCTGTATTAGTTGTGGGCACAGTCTGATGCTGTTTTTCTCTAACTGATGCATTCATTGTTTTTGAGCTTTGAACTGTTTACTTTTGTGGGCAATCCTGTATTCAAAACGGTAGTTGTCCTCTCAGTGATGCGGCTTACCTTTATGGCAAATGCGCTAATTTATTTGTTAATCTGAAAGCTATCCCGTTCGAACTTCGCATTTAGTTAATGTAGGTCTTTGCCGTGGCTCGCCATGTTTTACTTTTGCCAATAAGTTAGAGTTAGGTTAGAGGGAGAGAAAGTTGGGTTAGAGAGCTTGTGATCACACGTTAACGCAGAGACAATTGTTTACTCCAAGGTGCTAACATAAAAAAAAGTTCTATAATAAATCTAAGACTTTTGCCAATTAACATTTGTGTGAGTTATTTAAGAGTTGCATGTCTTGTATTTTTTTATTTCAAAACCTGTACTTAAGTGATATCTAGATAACAAGAGCACAGGCTTTAAATACTTTGCCTTTGTTTAGGAAGTACCCCTGTTTGTTACGTAAAATGTGGTAAACCGTGTTAACCTCATAACGCCCGATTTTACTCGGCACAGCGTTACCGCTTGATCTACGCTTATATACTTCCAGATGGTCTGTAAATAATCACGTCGTCGGTGCCAGTTTAATTTGGAAAGGCCTTTAAGCTGTCTTAAGGGAAAGTAAGTAATCACGGAGGTAAAAGTACACTTCTGTTATATGCCAGAGGGTAAACCTTTGTTGTATGATGGGGGTAAAATACAGTTGCAGCTTGTGACCCCGCTCGACACGACCAGCTCCATGAAGCTTACCGCCATGGGCTTTGACAGCTTAATCTCTATACCCAAGTTAGCTATATATAGCTCTGAAAGAACAAACATCTGTTGGATCTCAGAACGGATCGTTCCGTCCGTACACCACTGAACCATCCTCGTTGAGAGAATTCTCCGCACCAATCGATATTCATTCATTTCCAGATTTCATTCCAGACCAAACGATTGGTCCCCTTCACGAACTTAATGAGTGCCTTATCCCTGGAAGCCCCTTCAAACGCCAACTCGAAAATTGACGAAGATAGCAACAGCGTTGGCCTCTGCGAATGCCTGCACCTTTGTGTACATTGTTGCGAACGAGGCTTTTACACAAACGCAAAATAATAACTTTACACGCATGTATATATAATCCTTGGCAGAGTAGAAAAGAATCGTCAACTGAACGATAAAAAGGTTTGTGTGAGTCGCAGCCAGTCAGCTCTGAACTTTAGCATTGTGAGTCTTTTTTTTGTTTACCCTAAACGACCGAAAAGCCCGTTGTAAAACCTATAGCAGCGTGGTCACCGACTAAACGATCCGTTGTACCAGCTGTGGTCCAAGCAACCTTCCCCAAGTAAGTAAACACGCTTAAAAAGGTTTGCGTTTGTTATGGTAGCAGTTGCCATCTATAGATGTGCGGGCGGGTCTAATGATCATACGTTTAAATCGGCTACACTGCAGTTACTTGATATTAGCGTCGAACTCTTGGACGACGTGCGGAATCTTGGCACCACGACATACTACTGTTCCGACTAGGACTTATAGCGCAAAAGGCCCACAGCTTTGCATCCTAATAATTGATTTTATTATTCTAGTCATAATTTGTGATTCTCTTACAATGTGTTTAATAATATTAACAACATCGAGCACGAGCAAGTTGTAGCAGAGCCGTCATTGTAAGCTGCCATTACCATTGCCATTATTGTCATTGTTTTTTCATTTGTCCTGTCGTCGTCAGCAGTGAGACTATTTCGTGCCTCTGTTCAAAATGGCAAACACATTGTGCCATTTTAAACAAGCACATCTTTGAGGCAGAGCGAATGAGAACTTGATACCAACTCGAAAAAAAAATGCCTATGCTGTTATTCACGGGCAACTCGGGTGGCTTGTCCTGAGCAGCGGCAAAATATCAGTCGTCGTAGCGACTCTTTCTCATACATGAAAATAATTTAAATTAGAATATCTTATTATTACATCACCTTTCGCAATTACTTACACACACACGTCAACTTTCAATAAAACAGGATATATATATATATATATATATATATATATATATATATATATATAGTATTTACAATTAAAAGAATGCAATAAAAAGCATGCACCATTGAAATGGATGATCGTTTACTGCAGCTTCTCCAGTTTCTGCTAGCCCAGTCCGAGCCATTCTACGGCTTGTAGGGTCCGTGGTGGTCTTTGACAATGGTGATCTGGTCGGCAACGGTGCCGTTGCTGGCCAAAACCTGCTCCACTGTGAGGTGGCTGGCGTTGTGAAGCATCATTCGCGTATATCCATACTCCTTGAGGCGGAACGCACTCCACGGAGAAGGATCATTCGCGAACGGGTCGAGGCCTTCTTGGGAACCGGCCGAGCCTGCACACCCGAAAGACAGAAGGGAGGGGGGGGGGAGGGATGATGGTGGTCGTTGAGCGATGAACCGTAAGGCGAACAATATAAGCGAAGCAATACGCAATCATCCATGCAATACAAGTTAGATTGCATTGCATGGATCATCATTTCATATCATATATCATGTTACCTTTATTGAAAAAGAGCATCGAGAGACAGCAACGGTAAAGCGTATCAATGCAGACCGCACACACGTTTCAAAACTGTGGAGAAATGGAGAAACGGAGCTGAACCCCCCTGCCGCCTCCAACAAAGCAGGAAAAACCTGCCTTCGGCGCCGCGATATACTACAAGCTCCATTACTGCTGCACAAGTTGAGCTGGTACTAGGTTGGTCCTTTCTATGTCTAGCCGTCAAAAATCGCATTAGAAATTTTAATTTAAATTTAAATATAAAAAGGACACTAGTACCGGTTCTACTTGCTTTTTAACCCAGGGTTGGAAAAATGAAAATACCTATTTGTATGTATGTACTGTTCTGCAGTTTTATAACAAATATGTACATACCTGTAATGAGGTGTACGGGCGCCTTAGGGTTCGTGTAAGGGTGCGCTGTGCTTCCGTTGTAGACTTTACGATCGTAAATAGGCCATAGACGTTCATACGAGTGTTCATGCGCACTGATCGATATATCCACGCCATACTTGTAGAAGAGGTTCTCCAAACCTATTCAGAGTACGCCCCCACAACAAGACAGCCCAACCAATCCGGAGTCAACATCGTTAATAGCGTTACGACATTAAGCGGAGTATGGATTTCTTTCAGCTTCAGCTGCCCTCCACCTTTATACATACATACTGTTTAATTTGCAATAACTTTTGGAGCATTTCGAGATGGTACATAATTACAATAGAGTCGTCATTGTATTCAGTTTGAACACTTTAGCGACTGTCCCACCGGGCGAAAAAGTGCAAAGACTGCCGATGCGTCCGGCGGCTCGCTACGTGGTATTTAGCGCATATCTGCGAGCAGAACTGGCAGCTACATTGATCACCAACTTGGTGAAATCATTGGGTCGAACATACCAAGTGATGATAGCCATGCACAATGCACCTTGTGTACACGCGTCAGCTAGTGCATGCCATGTTATCCCAAAGCTCCCTGGCTCCCTAAACAAGTAACTACGCTACCTCTGCCGAGGTTTTGCTCACTTTGCCCTGCCACTCTAAGAAATATTGCTGAAGTGGTTTTGTAATAGGTGACCTAAGCCTAACTCTGATTTTTCCACTGCCAGTCCGCAACCTGCTAGCAGGTACACAAAGCGATTTTTGTCATCCGCGGCAAGCAAAGAAAACGCTTCTATATATATATATATGATGTGAAGATTTATATATATATATATATATATATATATATAAGAAATGGGAAGCATCTCTCTAGCTGCGCAAAATTTGCCGCTGAAAAATAGCCCCATACACTGCCAAGGCTGTAGCTTAATGTTATTTGTTACAATGTTAAATGTTAATTGGCACAATGTTAACCTCAAACAGACGCACTGCCGCACTCAGGGACAACGTTGGCATCTACAGTTGGCGGGATACCATAGAGAGAGATAGCATAGAGCAACATACAGTATTGACGGTGGACCATTACGATGCATCTGTTGGCCATTTGGCCGTTTGACTATAAACGATTTTTTCGTTTAAAAAAAAAACGAAGTAAAAAAATGAATGGTTTTTTACTAATTTAAAGGACAGCGAGTGTGGGCGAATTCCTGCTACAAAACTGTGACTGGTATGTATACCCGTCACAGTCTATAACCACAGTCATGCGTTAAGCTTGGCTTAGCACATGTTATCCACCCGTCACAGTTATGCATCTGAAAGTCACCGTTAACAGTGAGGCTGTTGTGTTTGCGTTGGTTGGCTCGACGGAAGCAGGGAAGATGCCGGACACCGACTCCCTTGCAATTGTGACGAGTCGTTGTTTACTTACCGTAAGCATGAACGATAGGGATTCCCCTACGAACGATGCTTTCGTTGAATCGGCAGTCATCTAGGTCTTTGTTCGAGCAGTACATCGGGCGATGCCCCATCACAATTATCCAGGGATGCTTTTTGCGATTCTCCGGCTTGGTGGCCTCGATCAGGTCCCGTTCGAGCCACTCGTACTGATATATTATCTGGCGCCAGCCATACCAGATAAAGAAGTAGAATTCGGTCGAGTAGCCGATAATGTGCGCCGACCCGTAATTAAAGCTGCCAAACATCAACGCGAGTCAATAAAGTACAGGAGAATTACAGGTAAGATTTGATACGTATGCTGGCACGTTATTCAACTTTATTTTTTTGCCCACTTGTGAGTGATAGTGGCAATACTGAATGAATGTGAATTACCTTGACGCGCATAGGTTTCTCACACTAGAGGCGTGCTCAAGAACCTCTGCAACATGGGCACTTTGTTTGCCCAATTCCGAGCAAGATGGCTTAGTGGCAAAGCCTTTGCCTTGCATTCGGGAGGACTGGGTTCGAGACCCAGACCGGCCACTCTTAAATTGGTTTGCATGGTTTCCAATTTAGACAAGGTAAATTCCGGAGTGGATTAAAATTAGCCATGACATGAAAAAAAACCGTACACGAGCAATTGCCTTACGGAAAATCTAAAAAAAAATCCCTAAACAACATACTTCGGTAGAACGCCACGCCGACAATAGACGACCGCCATAAACCAACTTATAGGTCAGGTTTTAACTCAACTCGACCACTGACAAGGTCGCATCGTTCCTGCATACGTTACTTCTGTTTCCTCTACCGGTTCGTACGGGAGCTATCGATTGGTGCGCTCACAGCGGCGATACTTACTTATCGATGTTAGTGCATTGAGATGGCCCTTCGTTCAGATGTAGATTAGTACCACTTGACAGAAACTATAGAGAAACATTGCTTAAAATGTAATTCAACCCCACAACCTTGCTCTACAATCTGCCGATCTTACTTGTAGATTACTAAAGCGTGCCGGCTGAGGTTCACATCACGGGAGAGCTCTAGATGAAATGTATATATGTGTACCGAAAAGTTCCGTCGATTAGTAAGCTCTACCTTATTCAGCAAAACAAAAATTAAAGCAGAGCAAGCAAAAATTACAAAGATAAATTTGAGAACCTTTTAAGACGACACTTGATTACCGGCGATTAGTAGTGGATCGTTGGCAACACTTTGGTTAAGGCAAGGCACCGTTACGAAAGCAGGACTTCATGTTACGATGGCCATGCTGTGCCTTAGGGTGAGATTGGAAAGCCGTAGTGTACGTTGAGCTTGTTCTGAGCAAAGTAAAGCCGTCCGGAAAAAAAAACGCCTGTGTGCAACGTCCACCAGCATATGTCTGTAGCGATCTTATTATCGACATTCTTGTAAGAAAGTCGTTTTCCATTAGATGCTATATTTCGTCCCCTATGGGCTTGAAATCGCCGCGAGGTATATCTTCAATCCGCCGAGGGTCAGGCACGTTGAGATATCTCGAGTTTCGCCAACAGTCCGTGCGGCAACATGGGCGCTAACTTTTAGAGGTATGGTTTATCATCTGTTCTCAATGAGTATCGCCCACAGAAACCTCGGTCAACAACAGAGATCAAACCAGTGGCAGCCCGGTAAATGGCAACCATGACCAACGGCACTAGCCCCCAAGATAACGTCGCCGGATGATGTGGTGCTGATGTAACATCGTATGTAAGAAATACAGTTGCAGTTGTTTTAGAAATCCACAAGAGTCCGCTTTCTAGAATACCTTAGCTTGTATAGTAAGTAGCAATGGAATAAACTAAAGCACTGTGAGTCATGCAGTGTGGCCAGGTTGCCAGCTTGCAAAAACTGCTGCACACCCACCACCTGACGCGTGTCAGTCAAGAAATTCACGTTTCCAGTTACCTGTAGTAGAAGTTGTTGATTTTGCCATCGGGGTTCATCATGCTGAACCGGTTTTTATAGTTGGAAAAATTGTAGGCGCTCTCGTGGTTGCCCACGCAGGTCTGGTAGGGCACGTAGGCGGCTATCGGCTCGATCTGTTGCATGAAGGCGTCGCCAATTCGAGCGTTATCTGTGTCCAAGTCGTAGGCTAGATCGCCGACGTGTAGAACGGCGTCAATTGTCCGCTCCTGCACCTCTCGTATGAGATGCGGCATTGAGTGACTATTGGTAACGCCTGCAATCGCATTCCAAAGACAAGAAGAATTCCACAGAGAAATTGAGGAACGATGATGCTAAATTTTGTGTGGGTACGTCATGATCTGGTGGTCTGGCATTACAGTAAAAAGCGTCTTTCTTTTTTATTACCACAACTTGCAGGGTAGTCATCATCATTTGGTAAATGGTCACAGTTGCAGATACTACAAATGTGCTGTCTTAGACAATACTTTAACGTAATTAATTTTTAAAAAAATTCAATGCCGAGGGATTTGACAGCAAGTTGGATGTATGGGTGCCGTATTTACTCCGTAATCGCCAACTGAAGAACCGCACGCTAGCTTGCAATCAGCTCCTAAAAAAGAATGAGAGTCGCCTCTTTCTCCACACCATGGTGACAGGGGATGAGAAGTGGATATTCAATAAGAACGTTGTTTGCACATGTGCGTGGCTTAAAAAAGGGAGTGAGCGCTAAGCAAATGCCAAGCCCGGACAACCTTACAAGAAATGTGATGTAGTTGAACAAAGTGGACAATACAGCATTCAATAAAAGCTTTCCGTTGTAACGACCTGTGTTTTTCTGGATCGAGTTGAGTTGCTTCAGCGATTTTTGTATCTCATTTATAGTCTCGAAACGTTGTCCCTTCAGTTATTTTTAATCCGTGATATGGGGAAGAAGTCATACAGAGCAATATTCGAAAAATGGGGAGGTCGCGGAATTATAGAAATCGATTTTTCAATCAGATTGATTAATATGAGTAACGATGTGTGCCTTGTTGAACGATTCAAGAGTTGCTTTCCAGAGTTCCGGCCCATGGCGTTGGACGATCTCGCGCAACCTTGTTAGAATATATATATATATATATATATATATATATATGAACGACCTAGAGCACCGAAATTACCAATTTGATTACGAAGCGCTTGAGACATACAAGCAACACAGAGAACGGCAAAACTGGAACTTTGTAATCAACAATTAGACAGACCCGCTTTTTTAGCAACAGATGAAAAGATCTGCAACAGGACACAGCAGTCTTTGGCAAAATAACTTGGCACGGAAACCACAAATACCTCTGCCTAAAGAGAAAATGTTTCCAAATCAACGAATGTGTTTGTAAATATTGTGACAAAATTGACATCGACCGATATCACGTAATGAAATGTATGAAACTGAACACCAGCTCATTAACAGCTGCTGTAAATGACGTACTTGAGCGGAATAGCCCGTAAATATTGTAAGAATCTACCAATAATAGTGAATAAACATCAACAATATATATATATATATATATATATAGGATCTCTCGCAATCTTGTTAGAGTAGTTGGAGACAGTAGATCAAATACATTAAACAGAGCATAACCAACACCAAGGTTCTTTTGACTGTTTTGTTGACCACAAGGGGACGGAGGATTTTTGCCACCTGATTCGACGGTCAATAAGAGATACTACTGCAAAATTCTAACAAGACTGCGCGAGAGTCCAATGCAAGAGGCCTGAACTCTGGGGAAACAACTTTTGAATCCTCCATCATGATAATGCATTGGCGCACACATCGTTAGCGCGTTTCGATCAATTTGATAAAAGAAAATTCAAATTCTAAACTTCCGCAAGCTCCCCATTTATCGAATCTTGCTCCGCGCGACTTCTTACAGATACCGCGGATTCTAAAAAAAATGGGTGGCACAAATGTATCGCAGCGGGCAGGGGGTTATTTTGAAGGAACCAAAAACATTTTGCAAAAATTAGTAACGATCTCGATTGTTCTAAATATGTATTAGAACGTTTTGTCCCACCCTCTTTCCGATGTTTTAGTCATTGATACTCGCAGATCTCGTTTTTAGAGTTGCTAGTCAAGCTGTCCACTTTTCCCTGACATGTATTAGATCTCAGTTCAACTGCTTGAATGATCTGCCTCAAAGCATGAGTTAAGATCACAAAAGCGCTTTTATGCACATATCTTACATCATATTTTTTTCACCGTAGTTGTTGGTAATAGGATTGGATTGACACACATGGTTTGTTACGAACTTATAACAATATCTCGTTCGCACGTGCACGCAGCTACGGCAGCAGCAGCAACAACAATGATGACATAAGGGTACATTGTTGTCATCATCGTCGTCGTCGTCAACGAGCTGTGAGATGTGATTTCACATAACTCTCACTTACGTAATGAGTATGAGTCTATTGCCGAACACAGTAGAACGTGATAGCGCCAGATGTTGCACTCACCACAAAAATTACACACACACACAGTCGTTAATATCATAGCCTTCGTCCTTGAGACACATATTATAGTGATAACCGTGCCATGTTACCCTGCACACAACGCGCCGTCCAAAGTAACGGTCGGTTACTTTGAAAGGCGCGTTTCCACTTCTCTGAGCGAAATACAGGCCCATCTGTATAGTTCCACATAGCAACATTTACGTTTCGGTCTTCTTTGAATGTTCTGTACATATCGAGTGTAATTGTACTGGTCGGCAATATGTCTAGCACCAAGTTTTCTACCAGAGTGCGTGCTCCGCATAGCTCTAGTACCAAGGTAGCTGACGTGTTTTTGGGTAATCTTCACGTTTCACAAAGCACGATTTTACACGGTCAACACGTTTGAGATCGTGAAATGTCAAGTGCGGCGCAACTACTGGGAGACAGTACTGGACTATCGGGGTAATTTTCATTCTGAACATATTCATTGCTGTTTCAAGATCCACATCTCGAGTGTCTCCGAGTAGAATAATCGCGGCCATGGCCTTTGCTTGCAGCTCCTCGATGTGTCTGCTAAAAGTCAGTCGCGGTGTCAGGGTTGCGCCAAGGTACAAGAAATTATTGACCAGCTCAACCCAAATACTGTTAATCTTGACGCGATGGTCGGCAACGGCGTATGAGCAGCCGCGGCTGAAGTGAAGGATCCTTGTTTTAGAAATATTAATTATCAGTCAATTCTCCGCACATCATTTGATGTTTCATTTAAGTAGAATTGTACGTGATCCCGGGCTTTGGCTAAGATGACGAGGTCGTCCGCGTAGAAGGCATGCGGTGCTTTCATTGCGCGTAAAGTGTCTGCTAAGCCAGCAATGTACAGCATAAAGTTAAATTGGCTTGCGGAGTCGCCCTGCGTTACTCCAGTCCCTTGTGTAACAGGCTCGTTTACATAGTGTTTTTCGTTTTTTATGGTTATAAAATTGTGGCTCAGCATGCCTTGAATGAAATTGAATAATACATAATAATAATTAGTTGGCCCTTTTATGCACATATATACGAGTACATATGCATACACGAAACATACAAAAATGTGCTAGAAAACCAAACTGACGATTAATACAAATAAGACCAAGTTCTACATTTTAGTAATGGTATAACTTATGCATCTGTCGACCACTATATCCAGATAATCAATGGACAAGAGATCGACATTCTTGACCACTTATCTTACCTCGGTATAACCATAAACAGTATAGTAGAAACACTGAGCAAGATCGCACAAAAGTGATGGCGGTGATAACACAACTAGAAAACCATCTCTGCGATACATGTCTACTACAAATACAGGGTGCGCCAGCTAAATCTGAACTTGCGCTCCACCAGTAAAAAGGAAATATAGCTTTCGCCCTGTTGATGATTGGTATCATTGAGTTCGTCAGAAGAAATGGAGATCACACTCGATGCAATCACGGTGGCGGAAACACATACTCTAGGCCGAGAATTGGAGCGAAAAAAGGCCGTGGTAAAACCACCTTGCACCGGAAGTGGCGTGGACAAGACCATTTCCTTCTTCAACTATCCGAGAAGTGCATTCTTGGAGCGCGCTCAAGATAATTCACGACCGACCGGCCGAGGCCGGTGAGGACTTCGGAGAGCGTGAAACACGCCAAAAAGCTGATTTATGATGATCCCGCAACTTCGCTGAGGACACACGCGGATCTACAAGGCGTAAGCTACACACACTACGACACTGCGTCGGATTGCAATAGAGAATTTGTACGTTTCGTCTGCATGAAAAGTTTGACAAGTGCTATCTGACGAGACCAAAGCCACCAGAGTGTCTCGCTTTGCGTTGCTCTTGTGTTCGCGTAAACATGAAGCTGTTGAGCGTCTGCGGTTAATCTCAGGTGGACTTTTCTGTTACGACTGACGCTGAACAAGAAAACTGACCGGTGGCTCGCCCACTGTCCTGAGAAGGTGCCTGTGGCAAGAATGACCAAGTTTCCGACCGGCGTGCAAATGTTAAGTGTGGTGTCAGATGAGGGCCAGATGATTGTGCTCTTTGAAAATGGTGAAATGGTCACAGTCGAGGCATCTCAGCAAGTTCTCGATCGAATGAAAGGCCGTACGTATTTCTGCAAGACGTGGCAGACCCGCTCACATGAGCCATTTGGTGCAAAACTGGTTAAACGACAATTTAGGCGGGTTGTCTGGCCGAAATACTTTTAGTCACCAAACAATCCAGATTAAACTCTTCGGTCTCGTCTTAAAGCAGTTATTGAGCAAACGGATACATCGATATAACAGACGTGTGTTGAGAAAGTTGCTGAACACAACGAGCCTCGAAACTCAAAGAGCAAACTTATGACTATTTTACTAGAGGCCACAGTTTATCAGCTTATAATCGATGTTTACGCAGATTCATGCCGGCGTTATTTTTCTCGAGTATACCTATGACGAAGCTGTCTTTTGTTTGCTGGCCGAGAAAACAACGCGCAGCGCTATTGTTTCCACAAAAGGTGACAACCATATATGCGATAACTGCGCTATATATATATATATATATATATAAATGTGCTGCGACGTATATATATATATATATATACGTAAACAATTCTAGATACATATTTCAGGGTAAAAATTCAGGATTGCCAACATAGAACCAACTTCCATGAAAGATTGGAAATGTTTAGACTTTACCCGCCTCCAAAGCTGACATACGTATGATTTCGCAAGAAAATATATCAAATAATGCATGTTTGTAATTTTGTAGTGTAGTATATATATACATATATATATATATATATATATATATATATATGTGAACGACTTCTTGTGGGCTTGCGACCGGACCACAAACACTGTATAGCACGTACCGAGATCGCCGTACACGGCCAGCGTCGGCGCGAAGTCGCTGTCGTCCCGCTGTGCGGTGAACCAGAAAACCTTACTCCAGGCCCGGTCGCTGCCAACGCGGTAGATGTACGGAGTGCCCGGGCTGAGATCGAGCAGAACGGCTCGGTGAATGTACATTGTGCGCCACTCAGGTCCATCATCGACGAAGCGCGTCGTCTGGGCCCGGACTTGGCGGTCGAACTTCGGGTGGGCGCCTTTGCTCGGCGCGACGCCGAATTGCGCAAGCTGCGGCGAACTTGTCTTGTTGAAGGTCGTCCACGTGACGACGATCTTCGACGGGTCGGAGGCCAGCGACAAGTGAACGTGTATCGGCTGCTCGAGACTATTGTTGCCGACATCGGCCGGACTTGCGGCGGCTACCGTGTGCCCTCGGATCAGGATGAAAGACAGGAGCGGTACAACCGCGTTGGCGGCTGCGGAGGCGGCCCATGCCCCGTAAAGGCGCAACGAGAACATCCCGTCTGCTTTGGACGCAGACGTGGTACAGAAGTCCTTGATCCGCGATGGGGGGTGGGGTGAAGGATCGAGTCGGCCTCCCTTAAGGTTTGGATTTGGATCGCCGAGGTACACGATTTTTCGCTCAAACACGTCTTGAAGCGTGTTCTTCAACTCAAGCATGGGCAACTAACGTTAGCTAACCGAGCGAGGCCAAGAGGTTGGCCTCTGGCACCTTCATCAGAACGGGCATCTCGACGCCTGCTACAATGTCGGCTAGAGTTTGGGCAACGACACTTGGTTGTATGATGGACCACGACGCTTCCAGAGGACCAAACTCCACTTGTCTGCTGTTGTTGTTATTTGTGTTGTTGTTGTTGTCGTCGTCGTCGTCGTCGGGGGTGATTGATGGTAGTGGTCGACGTAAGCTGTACTAGAAAACTGATTAACGTCGGGTCAGTCAAATTGGCTACGAGTCGCCTTCAGCCAGCAACAGCCGCACAACGCTTGCTGCCGCTGGTCTAGGACGGCGGACTAATCCTGGGTCTTGATCGTCGACGGGGATAGCCCTTTTGAAGGTCTGCCCACGAATGGCCTTAAGGTGGCTAGCTTCTCACACTTTCACGATCTCTCAACTGGCTGGCCGACTAACCAAAGGGCAGGCAGGCTTCTGTACTCCCTCACGGCGGTGTGGCGGTGGGTGCGTCTCTATTTCGAATCGACCATGTCAAATAGAGCCGCTGGCCTTTGCCGTCTCAATACGGCGGATTTTTGCGGAGCTCCTGGCTGACGCTGGAACGGCTGGCCGCCACCATCAACAACGAACGTGGCGTGATCCGTTTGCTGCGCGGTTGCTATTAAAATGGTGGCTGGTGAATCGCTTCTGATATTATCATTACGAATATTGATGCGTAGAGTTTTTGCGACTACCAAGTACTACTTTCTAGCACTTTCTACCATCATTATCAGTAATCGCACTGTGAGCAGTGCCGTTGGCGTTGTCATCGCTGTTGTTGTTACTGCTGCTATTTATGTTGTTGTTGTTGTTGCTGCTGCTGTTGTAGTCGTTGTCGTTGTTGTTGTTGTATTGCTGCTGTGGCTATCGCTCTTGTTGTAGTTGCTACCGCTGCTGCTGTCGCTGTTTTCGTCTCACGCGTCGTTACGATCTCCATGTCCGAGGAGATTAGTGGCGTCATGGCTAACGAACGGTTTAGCAGCGAACTCTCACGTCAGCCGCGTGCTGGTGACGCATAACACAGGAAAGAGGAGGAGACCGGGCGGCAGCAGCAGCAATAACTACAACAACAACAACCGAGACTTTTCGTTGCTCTCGCAGTTGCTGACGTGTTAGAGTGCTTCCCCTGCCGTCGCTGACGTGATTCTCTAACAACTGTGTGCTTTATAATTCACACGTTATTGATGTTTCTCCGTAACGGGTAGGGTGGGGGGGGAGGGGAAATGTTTAATAGCTAGGCTATTGGTTGTGTTGGTGGTCTTCACCAACCGCCAGGCTACCACCGATTTACTCGTCTCTCGGCGTTGCTATTAGGTGTAACCGGCGAGATCAGCTGCATGAAGTAAAATTACGACTAAACCAACAATGGTACGGTATTGTTGTACAAGAACAACAACAACAGTGGCGTCAGAGGGCGGCTATTGAAGAAGAAGAAGAAAAAGGGTGATGATGAGGCTAATCATAAGGTTCTAGAAGGAGGTTGTCGAGGAAGAAGAAACTCGGTCAGATATTATCGTCATACCATAAGCTGCTGGTCAGTATCGATCGTTCGATCGATCAATTGATCCATCTACCTAACAATCAATTGATTTACATCCATGTATATATATATATATATTTATATATATATATATATATATATATATATATATATATATATATATATATATATATATATATATATATATATATATATAGTATTGTATTATCAAGGCATACCATCCGTGTAGTAGCTTTGCTTTGGTAGCGTCATCCTTCACCGGCCGTCGGGCTGGACCGATCAACTCGATTCCCAGCGTTGACGTATTGGGCCGAGAATGGCTACATACCAAACGGCAACCGATGCCGCCGACAGCCGATGCCGCCGACAGCAACAACAACAACAACAGCAACAATAACAACACTAACAACAACGCTGTTGAAGACGAGGAGGACGCTGACGAGGAACTTGCTCAGATATCATCGTCATAACATAAGCTACGAATCACCATAGACCATCCAATTAGTCAATCGATCGAATACTTGTTTTTTATCCAGACGTGCTTGTAGTGCACGGACATCAGCTTTCATAGTTCAGCTTTGTTCTTCTGCCCGCCGCCGATGAGATCGATGAAGCAATCTCGTGCGCCAAAGACCAGTGCTTGTGGCGGTGGTGTGGTGGTAGTGGTTCTGGCGTTTCATCTCTAACTATGCGTGCATGCCATGTTGTCGTTCTATCATCGACTTCTAGTTGTTTTTAGGTTTTGTGTTCGTTTCTCCTCCTTCCCCTTCTCCTCCTAACTCATATTCGTATTTCTTCTTCTTCTTCTTCCTAATGTTGCCCGATTTCGTTTCCTCGTTGGCTCTCGCTCTCTCGGAGCTTTCTCTCTCTCTCTCTCGGATCTTGCTGACATGTTTGCCTCATGTTTATCGAGTAGTGCCGGTGTCTATCCGGCGAGTGTCTGCTCTCTTCAATCAAGGTGTTAGCCACCCAGTTACCCATCTAATGATAGCTGTCAATCATGATTACATCAATAACAACAGCAACAGCAACAACAACAACAACAACTCTTTCTTGGTGATGACGCGGTTATAACGGCGGGGGGGGAGGGGGGAAGAGGGGGAACACACTGGCGATATCCAAATTGTCTGGGTTCTCGCTGTCTGCGACCGACGTCGAGGTTTGCTTGGGCATCGTTGGTTGGGCGATGAACGTCTCGCTAGAACGTCTAACATTGACTATATTGATTATCATAATAAACGTGTACGCTGAACTGAACTCAACTAGAACCGAAGGGGACGCGAGCGCCAGAATACAATATGCACGTCCCATATGATGCTGTCTCTGGTGTCGAGACCTCCGTGTTCAAGAAGGCGGAGACGCGACGAAGGGGCCTAGCCATTGCAGTTCGGCAGGACTGAGACCTGCCGCTTCTCCCAAACTGGGGAAGATGATGGGCCATGGTATGTTTGGTCTGTGCCATTCATCCACTCGAATTGCCTACAGACGCAATCGCACCCCGGCTGAGGTTTTTGCCCACGCCGCCGCCGCCACCGCATAGGCATTCGCTGACCGCATAGGCAAATGCTGTGAGAGCCCAAGCGGTTTCCTCCAGCACGTTGATCATTCGATTGATAAAACAAACGGCCATTTGGTCGATGAATCGAATAATATTATCGATATATCGGTATGACGACATCCATACGTTCAGAAAAATTCATTCGGAATCTGACCAGAAGAATGGTAGCAACAACGGGGGACCAGCGCGAGGGCGAATATCTGAGTCAGCTTCTGTCTCTCGCGGTGTGTAGAGGCAATGCAGCTTCTATAATCGGCGCCATGGGATGAGCAGTTAAATAGCACGTGCTTGAATCGACGCGACACGTTTGAACCTCACAACTGCACTCTGATAACACAATTACGAATTAAATAATAATAATAATAATAATAATAATAATAATAATAATAATAATAATAATAATAATAATAATAATAATAATAATAATAATAATAATAATAACCCTCTGTTTCTGAGGCAGATGATATCATGGTGTCATTGGTCGTTTGTAGCGGCAACGTGGCTTCTACTATAGTCGCTATAGTTAACACGAAATAAACTGATAACGGTAAAAACGTTCATTCAACACAATCGTAATAATTAAACCCAAATAAAACAGTATAATCTTCAGAAGTCAAGAAATATAATTCTTATTATATTTATGCACGTACAGAGCCGGATACCTGGGGCTTAACTACACCGTACGTAGATCCAAAAGTACACAGTAGTTTAATGAACTCAATTATAGTGACAAATGAAGTCGAGGTATACTCAAAAGCAGTTAGGATATTAACCTAGCGGTTAAGCCTAATCCATTAGAGGATCACCTAGGACAACACTTGCTAATCTAATACAGAATCAGAAATCGCCAAAAAAAATCGAGATTCCTCCATCCACAAAAAACCACGCAGTGTGTGTAATAACACAGTGAAGCTATCAAGACACTAGCGGAGTACTTTTACTGAATTTTAGCTTGCTCGAGAAGTTTCAGCCAATTAGCGAGGCACGTAAAACGAAGTAAGATCATCAACGAACCTTCGCCTGAGTTGCCTAAAGTTCGGCTAAAAGCTGCCGATTACCTTGGAGCAGGAAGGGTTTGACATAAAAACCGACCGCCGGTTTGCTATGCTGGTATGAATCAATCAGACAAGCTCACAGTCGATTCGTATGGGAATACGTATGCTTAACTTTAGTGTTTTGCTCGTATGTTACCGTCTAGTGGCCAAAACGAAAGCGACATTCCGAAGTTTCGATGCCTTTTCGTGAAACAGCTGCTTAGTTCGAATTCTAAGCAGTGGTGCCATCAGCGGTGATTCAACATCAAAACCGAAGGAAGGAATAATTAAGTCCTTCTCTGAGAATGTTTGTATATACAGATTGTATTGTGAGATACGTAAATAGCGTCTACTCTAGCACTACAAGTAAGCGAGATATACTGTTTCCGATCATTTCCAGGTACATTTGGTTAGGTTTGGTCGCTGCTAGAGTGAATACACGAGCACCAATAGTGAAAACCACTTGCGTGGCCGCGTGGTCTAGGGGACTAGTGCGCTAGTAATGGTTGTCATCTACCGAGGAGCCGCCGGTTCGATTCTTTTTTTTCTTTGAGCAATGTTCATTGAGAATCGATCATACCGTGAATAATATAATAACCTAAACCATACTGCCACAAAGACTGTTGGGAAACCCTAGATATTTCAACATGTGCGGCCTTCGATGCATTGAAGATATGTCTCAGGATGAGTTTCAAGCTTCTAGGGGACGCAGGATCGTCTAGAATTAATAAGAGCATCTTTAAAAAAAAATTTAATTTCAATAGTCAAAAAAAACGAACCGCCACCTAAGCTGCTGCAACTATCGATGTGGGCCCACTTATTTACTATTCTTTACTTACGACTCTACTTATAACTTGCCTATCATGATCACTATATATATATATATATATATATATATATATATATATATATATATATATATATATATATATATATATATATATATATATATATATATATATATATATATATATATCATAGTAATAAAACATATCTTTATGAGTAATGAAAGCTTTCTGTCAGGCAACGAGATCGTAGATATCTCTTCAATCTTCTTGATAGAATACGGCTGGCCGCATTGGCGGCACATACAGCCGAAGGTCAGGGTCGTTAAAGTCTCTTCTATAACAGATTTTATGGTGGAACTCATATAGTGAACGTGAATGGCTGATATCAAGATATCAGTTAAATTTCTGCCAGTTGTGCCTGGCAATTGCTGGCGATTTAGGTAAGCTTTCGGAAACTGTCTGAAGTTTTTTTGATAAAGAGTTCTCTGAACTGAAAAAGAGCAGGGATTTCTGGGAGATTAAATCTACAAAGTAAATCTTCTGCGGGCGCTTGAGTAAAAGCCACGAGATAAACTAGACATTTTTTGCGTTCTGTGGTACCGCAATGACTATCGTGAAAAACGTGGGCTTTATTTTTGTTTACTTTATTTAGCCCTGATGGTCTGAGCTGTTCTCATCTGATCTGGATGCCGCAGGCCGACCGCTACAGGTCTAAATTTGATAGCATTGGTTTTCTCGGCGTTAATCTGAAAGTCGTTGTTTTCGCAGTGCCCCTCCAGAGTACCACCATACTTTGCTGCAACTCCAACTCGTCACGGCTGAACATAGCCGGTGATCTGTAGAACGGGCGCACGCTAACAAACCGCATCGTCAAGAATTGTTAGGTTTGCTTGGAGAGTACTGGCGATCTGAGTTACCGTCCTGGGGGCCAAAACCACAAATAAGGCATATAAAAAACATCCTCGTGACTTATGGCGTTTCAAGCTTTTCTTCACCTCGGATAAAAAGTTCGTGCTTGCTGTTTTGACCGACCGGCTTTTACGTGATTATTTTTAAAAATAAGTTAGGATTTCCTATCATCTTGAGGTTCACTTGGTTAGGTTTGGCGGCTGCCAGAGTGAATATACGAGTAATAAGAGTCAAAAAATTAAACCGTCACACAATGTGTTGCAACGTATTGCTGTGTGCCTATTTATTTCTTAATTACGAATCCTGTTCATGACTTGTCTATCATCATAATTTGTTTATTGCACCATATAAATGGTACGTATGTATATCATTGTAAAAACACATATTTTCAAGTATTAAAATATCGCCGAGCTAACTGAAGAAAAAGAATTCGCTTTCTGACAGGTATCGAGATGTAAGATAGGTCACGACTGGCCGCATAAACCGCACGAAGTCAGTATCGTGAAAGTCTCGTCTATGATAGAGTTTATAGTGGACTTCATGAAGTGAATAGCAGGTCGCCGGATGCCAGTTGGTTTGTAGTGTCTCTGCCAGCTGTGCGTGACCATTGCCGGCGATTCCAAGAAGCTTCAAGAAACTGCTTGAACTTTCATTATACATTTTTCTCTGAACTGAATAAAGGACAGGAGTGTCTGGGAAACTAAGTCTAGTTACTAATCTAGTAAACTCGCCGGGGAGACTGGCTTGATAACCGTGAGCCTTACCCTATCATGTTTATCTAGCAGTAATAAGCTGAGATGCTCCCACCTGACCTGGATACTGTAGGCCGCCACCGATGCAACATTCAGGTCAAAACTGCTTTTAGCGTGCTCAGAGATAATTGTTGGGGTTTCTCGATTGTCGACATCGAGACTGGACACGCTTCCTTTATCCATCTGACCTCGATGCTGATTGCAGGCATGGCAAATGTTGGTGAAGTTCATAAACTTCTCTATCAAACCAAGCGGCGGATTTTCGTTTGAAATGCTGCGACTTGCAAGCTGGCCCCACCTTTCCCATTGAAAAAAAGTCGAAGAGATAAGATTGCGGCTGGGACTCAATCGATTGAGGATTTCACCCCACGAAGCTCTCCAACAACAGCTTAATATTGATCTTCTTAGAGACACCTCGTTTGCTAGGAGGCGTAACTTGCGTAGTCAACGAAACATTAATATAGACGAGTGCGTGTTTCTTCAGTCCTATAGCCGTCCAATACTCATACCCCTTAAATAGCACATCATCTTTGCAAAATGAACTAGCAACAATGTCAATCGTCGGCGTCCCGGGACGAGCTTGTGAGCTGTTGAGTGTTAGACCACGCGATGGGAGTTGCCGGGTCAGGACATATTCAGAGACCATTTCTGATGAAGAACATCGATGAGCGCAGATATTCTTGGAGACGATGTATTAAGGCGGCAATTGAGATCCGCAGCAAGTATGACTGGTTGATTGCTGCAAACTCTTGAGAACGCAGAACAAAGTTGCTCTACAATGTCCTCTGTAGAGCCTGCAGTGCTGGTTCTCGACTGTTACTACTGTGCATTGCCACGATTATAAACTGATGCGTGTCTATGACCACAGTATCATCATCTGCCAATACCTTAACTTAATAACTTTTTAAAAGTTCCGGTCCAAGCATACAGAAATACCACTCGTTGACCTTCCGGCTTCGTGAGCAGTGGCTGGGTAGCGGTAGCAATCAAATCCCTGAACATCATCTTTGCGAAGAAAATGTTTTTGGCAAAATTATTACATCCAGTCCCCGTAAAGACTGCCGTCAGATATGAAATCCATCACCCGAACGTACGCTTTCGATAGTCTACTGTGTGGTGCAAAACGCCGCCCAATTACTGGTGAGACGCGTTGGCGTTTAGCGAGACGCCTCGTAGTATTGCAATGCGGCATCTACATACTCCATCATAGTTTCCCGAACTGGAGATCCTGGTCCTACTTATTCGCCCCCGTGAAACCCATTCCGCTTCGTGCTCACTCCGTTGAGCCTGCAGGGCTTGGAATTGCTGACCGGGTTGCGGGGTTTCCAGCTGTTGTTGTTAATGTTGTTCTTGTTGTTGTTGTTGTTGTTGTTGTTGTTGTTGCTGAAACTTCTCTATATTTTGGACTCTTAGAAGAGCATGCTGGTCCTTGTAGTACTTGGCAGTTTTACAGTCCGATTGAATTCGCTTTTCTGTGTTCATTTCTAGGCTGGGAGATTCCATTAAAAGTCTCGTTTGAAAGTGTACTAATACGTTTCGTAGGTGCGGAATGAATTGCATGAAAGTGATCTAAGCGCGTAACCTCAGCCCGCAACAAACTCGAAAGTGTTTGAGTTGATAGCGCTAACGATAACGTCACTTTTGCCTTTCTGAGCAATGTGCCATGTTGCTCACTACGGCACTAGCATGCGTTCGCTGTAGTTAATCCCCACGGAGGAAACGCCGATCAAAGCGGTTGGTGACATCATAGCCGTTTTATCTGTGATGTAGCTTTTGATTTAATCGTACGATTCGCGATTCGATACGAAAGCATTGTCAAAACGAAACATAAAGATCACGCAGATCTCCACTATGACGAGGTTGCACCTGGAACTACTTGAATGCATGAAGAAGGTCATAGCTAGGACCTGCCGGTCAAAACAGTTTGGCCTTCTGCCATTTCCGAGAGCACTCTTTACACAAGTAGGATGTTAGTCGTTTTCAATGACTTAGCTAAAGCTGTAGGCAATTAAGCGATTTTTTTTCCTGAAAAGTTATTCAATATCACAGCCAAGCACCGACTTAGATATCGGTGGGTTTCCTAAAAACATAATCGCTTAAATGCCTAAAGCTACAAAACGAGTCACATCGTACTTACGTGAAAAGTGCTATATAAAAAAATATTTTTCCTAATGGAAGGAGGACGCGGATACGTCTTGTTTAGGATAGAGAGTGAAGTTTATAAAAGTAGTTATTCTGACTTTTCGCACAACTATGTAGGAGAAAAAAAGGCAGAATAACTACCTTTAGAAGTATCACTCTCTCTCTCCTAAACAAGACGTTTCCGCATCATCCTTCCATTAGAAAAAAATATTTTCCTGCCGAGCTCTACCAAACCTCGAAATAAGTACATAACGATATGAATGACCCTGTATATAGATGCGCTTGCTGTACAGTATGTCATGCAGCGTGCTGCTGGCTTCGTATAGTTTTATATTAACACTATAGTATAATTATATGTATTTAACAAGCATCCTCGTCTGTAGTGCATTCACACTATTAATTGGAGTATCACGATGGTTATATTACTACCGAATTACACAATAGTTTGGTTTAACGGGGTGTTTCCTCATGGTTCCCTACAGTCTATACCATTTCCCTAGCCTGCGTTAGGTTTCAGTTATCTCTTGCCATTGCGGTTTATCACCGAAATCTAAAGCCTCGGCTAGGTAAACACTCCTTCTAGCTCGTCGCACTTTAGCACGATATTTTCTATGAATTGTTCTTCTATATCAGAGGCTCTAAACCGAACGCTCTCAATTTCCGAGTATCTGGTCGCCAGCAGTCGGATGTTGAGCATACCGGTCCTACAGTCAGCGAACTGCTCGGACGCTAACTGTAGGGCCGTATTGGCTGTTTCCTTAACTTTCTTCTTCTTCACATCTTTAGTTATCTGTTTAATTGTTATCGCCTATCGCGTTCCTTAAAATCCATCGTATTGAACTTAAATTTGCGTTCAAGGAACTTTAGCCGTCTATCCTATTTATTGATATTTCTCTCGGTCAGTTTTACTACGAGCAGTTCGGCCGCCCAGCTTTGTTCTTCCTTACTTGCAGCTATGTTTTTTAGACGGCTTACATACGATATTTTTGCTTGTGCTTCCCTTGCCCAGAAGCTGGAGACTCCGAATTCCCTTTCGATAAACTGTGCTGCACATGTATACCTACATTGCTTGCATGCCGGCCAACTGCACATTGTATTGTCTCTAGTCCGTTTATCATGCTTGCGCCTAATTTACAATAGCGTTAGCGTATGTCACTGTTGGCACTAACATGCTTTTCCAAAGCTCTTTAGTGACCACGAAGAAATTACATTTGCACATTTCTTTTCGTTCAATTACTGTTCAATCTTTTCCGCCGTTTCTCCGCATATTGTAACCGTTTTTTGCATTTAGTGAACACCTTCCGCAAAAATCACCATGTCGTCTACAAAACAACAGGACACACGGTCGGAGAGATACTATTTTATCACCCCTAGACTATACTATTTTAGAACCCAGATTTGATTCATACACCTGTCGTGCCATCTCCTCAATATACAGTAAACACAGTGACACCAAGTTTAATCTGTAGAAATCAGATGATTTCGACCTGAGTCTAGCGAAGTTGTAGCTCCTGTCATATATTTCTTTAAATATACTGACCCGGTCTTAATCCACCGTCTATCATCTTGTTCCAAAGAGTGTTTCTATCGACCGTATCGTAGGCTCGTTGATTATCTAGGAATGTTGCAACTAAGTTTTGTTTTCTAGATCTGGCCCAATAGATACTACCCGTTAGGAAGAAAATAATATCCTCGATTCTCCTGTCTGTTCTACAACCACTCTGAAACCCGCCATGATCCTATTAGTTTCATCTCTTCCAGCCTGTCCTGTAGCCTGTTCTTAGGGATGGCAGCAAATATCCTGTATACAACGCTTGTTACCGTCTTTTTCCTCTCCCCGTTCGTTATCTTCAGCTAGAAACTGCTGTTTTATTTATTCTCAAAACTGTATCATACCAGAAACCATACTGCTGTTTTATTTATTCTCAGAACCGTATCATATCAGAAATCATACTGCTGTTTTATTTATTCCAACGTATCATCCTCTTCCTTGCGCTATTGTGTGTTATGTTTTTTTAAATCTTTAAGTTCGTCTACTCTTCTGGCGTTGAGGTACTGATCATTGAGTTATCTAAGATTTGCTTTGCCATTCTAATACCTTTTTCATACGGTAGTCCTGCCCCAGTTTCCCGCCACTGTTGCATCACAACATGCAGACAAGAGAAAGTTCTCTTGTCTATTATTTTTATAGTTCTGTGTAGTTTTCTCTCTAATTTCGAGTGCCGCTTCTGACCGTTAAAAGTTATCAAGTTGTGGTCGCAGTACGTAGTCGACGGTCGATTTATTTTTAGTGTCTGTATAGGCGAACTTTCCCACGCATTTCATAGGTTCATATTCTTTAAGCTTGCTTAGCCACACAGGTTATCTAAATTCCTCAAAGTTATCAAAGAAAAACATATGCGCATTGGAATTCCCTATTGTTATAGTCTTTATATTATCTTTAACAAACTTTTTTATTGTTTCGTCGGTAATCTTGTTTTTGTTTTATGTATTGCTGGGTGGCCTGTATCCAACTATCACTCTTAAGCAGCCTAGCCATTTTCCTATTTTCAGTGCTATTAGGTCGCTTCCTTAACTTGCCTCAACAGCCTCCGTTTGGTGACTATTTCCTTTGAGTACTCCAACTCTTCGAAATCCGTTTTGTGACCATTTTCTGTTTACACCTATCCATCTTACATCTTTATGTAACGATGGAGTCACAGCTAGCACGTCCAGACTAATCTCGTTCGTTATTCTGTATAGCTTCTTCCATTTATCTCGTTTTTGTCCTCCTCGTATATTTAAATCATTTTTTTAATCTTGTCTGTCGTTCAACTTTGTTCCTCTTCCTCTTCCCCCTCGACGCGTCTTTTTATATTGCTGTGGGTTAGGTTTGAGCCTCCCATTTCCCTTTCGCGCGGCCCCAGCAGTCTCTACTCCCCCATTTCCCTTCCCCACAATTGCTCCCGTACGGTCCTTGGTATTCAACCGCATGCCTTTGTTGCAACTGTGCTCCCCCGTCACCCACTATGTCCACCAAAACTTACACCCAAGCTTTAAAAAAGGAGCTTAGACGCTGTATTACTGAGATCCAGCCACAGGCATGCCGAATCATGATTTAATATCTTATTAAAAGTAACGTACCAGCAAGTAGGGGGCGTTTGTTTCAGAAATAATGTTATTATACATAATAAATACACACACGCCTTTGCAGCAATATTGGTATATTTCCGTTGGCATCACAAAACAAACGTTCGGTAAGCGCCGATCTTTAAAAACGCTGACCGACTCATGGAAAAGACACGATCAGGCTAGTCAAGGGCGATTGATCCGTTCCCCTATTTCAATGCATACATATACATGTATGACAATTTAGTCTTGGGGGGACTAGTGCACTAGCCCTAATTGTCATCTACCGGGGTGTTACCGGTTCGATCGCTGTTGTTTTGTTAAGCGGTGCGCATTGAAAATAGGTAACAACACTACTAATGATACTGAGATGCCGCTGAGGGCCAGCAACCGTGCTGCAACAAAGGCTGCTGGGGAAACACTAAGTGTAGCCATCTATGTATATCAGCTTGTCCTCGTATACTGCCGTTCCAAGCGCCCCTGAAATAAAAGCGTGACACTTGTATCTATCTTTACGTGTCTAGGGATTAAAACATCAATTCATCTATCTATGCCATATATATATATATATATATGGCGTTGTCTTGTATTAGCATAGTACAAGCGGATGACCTCGCCAAACCTCCGGCCTTTACGTCGTATGTCACACACATACCACAGCAATATCTACTACTCGTATATAAGGGTTAGTCTGTCAATATGCGTTTTTTAGAACAGCCATTACCAAACGGTGGCCCAAATGTGATGTCAACGCGAAACAACGTAAATGCCAAAATACTACTGAAGGTGGTATCAAAGAATAATTATAATAAAAGTGTTTATATATATATAATTAGCAACCCCATTAGAGAGAGCAATGAGCACAGCTGGCTACCCAGAAACCAACGACGGTACTGCATGAACTGAGCAATAATGTTTGTAAGCAGGCAAAATCGCACACCATGTACCGTGGCCTTAGAAACATAAGGCGCCCAGGCCGTTTGACTAATTGGCTGTAGACGGACTCTCAGAAGACGCCATAAGGTAACGCGACGCAAAGGGGACACGCAGTGCGAAGCTGCCAAATGGCATATGACAGTTTTCACAGACGCTGTGCTGGTAATTGCCCGCCATGATACCTTGGCCGGAACGGATAGAGAAGAATGTCTTCGTATAGCGGGATCAGGCACCTAGCAACGATGGTGCGAGAATGAAGACTCTGGAGGGCCGGGAAACTGAATGGAATGGAGTGAAGCGAAACGAGAGGCAGCAGGGTCGTAGACAAGCTCAAACATCCCAGATCCTATAAAATGGTACAATGCTAAGCTTTGTGCTACCTAACCTAAGTTCTCACCGGTCGTGGCAGCTTCCAGACCTATATAGTGAGAGTCGGGATGACTGAGGTAGACATACATGTCTGGTACGACGCCGGTGAGACCGACGATTACACGCTTTTCGCATGTAAGGCTCTTAGTGGCACGAGGCAGACGACCCGCTCAAGACTAGGCGTGCAGAGCAGTACGGCAAGAGAATTACTCCCAGGAATGCGCAGCTCTAAGAAGAGCTGAGACGCGGGCTTTGATTTTGCGGAGATTATTATGAGAGCCAAGACCAAGATGACGGAAAAGAGACGGCAACGCATGGAGCTTCACCAGCAGACTGAAGACCGGAAGCCAGACCAGCGGCTTCCTACATACTCTGAAGTACCCCGGTCATGTAGGTTAGGAGCCCACTATGTTTTTAGTAAGTTTGGGTCCCACACTACCTAGTTCAAAAGAGTGTGCACTATGCAGTTTTGTTCCTGGCCCCCTATAACAAAAACAAACTAAAGACCAAGAGAGCTTCGGTTATCATGGCCATGGCACAGTCGGCAGACTGAT
Source organism: Dermanyssus gallinae (assembly GCA_003439945.1). NCBI lineage: Eukaryota > Metazoa > Arthropoda > Arachnida > Mesostigmata > Dermanyssidae > Dermanyssus > Dermanyssus gallinae. The sequence goes on along the minus strand of QVRM01005958.1, from coordinate 53,162 downwards.
AACCTGCCAATGCTGAGAAAGGGTTTTATCAACTGACAAGATCTTGGAACCGTGTGACAACGTGTACTGCAGCTAGCCGGGATACAATTACTCGAAACCCTGAAAAGTTCTATAGCGCGATCTGCTTGCAAGTTTAACCAAATCCCGCCGACACGTCAGCCGTATTTTTGGGGGGAGGAGTACAGGCTTAATGGTTTGTGTGTCCCACACTAGTTGCTGAAAAATGCCAGCATATGCACTCCCGAATCTTCCGACAAAAGACGATACAAACGAAAAGCGCAATCATGTTCTACCAAGCTATCTTGAGTCACCGTGTATATAAAATCAGTTAATTCAATCTTGATTAGCAAATGTAAAATCAAATATTTAATAAATAGAACTTGAAATTAAAATACTATAAATGACATATTGAATAATCAGGATGGTTATTGAAATGTACTTTTTATACGGAAACCATGATAGTATTTTTTTTTATCTATGAGCCCCGCAATTTTGCTTCACTTATCGAACAAATGTGTGAGGCTTCTCGTCCTGCGAGCCCACGTTTACAAAAAAAAACGATATTAGGAAACCTTACAATCATCTCTAAAGCCTAGCTTGAATTAAACATCCTGCATTTAATGGTTGACATCCAGGCTCATACGGAGCACAGTGACTGGCCAGCTGTGTCCGAGTGTTTAAAAAACCATTTGTGTGAAATACTGCTAGAGAATCCCTGGGGAAAATGAACAGCTAACGGCTCTGCGGGGGGGGGGGGGGGGGGACTACGCTATTTAAGCTTAACTACCACTTAGTTAAGAGGAAAAAGGAGCCCTTTCGCGTCTGCTCTCATCACAAATCTTTTTTTTCTGGCAAGCCGTGTGGCTATATGCTGTTTATTCAGTGAAGTAACCCAGTTTACCCCATGTATCCTTTTTTGAAGCGCCTGTCAGAGAGATGCACCAACATTGGATGGCTATGTTTACTCAAAAAGCCAATGACCACTGCAACACATTCATGTACACTAACATCCATTAATGTAATATTTATTTAACTTTTTAACACAATGCCAGAACAGGCTGCATTTGCCGTCCTGGCGAGAGAACGTTAACGAATCTAACAGTTCTCTTTAGGTACAGGGAACCTAAAAGCTCACTATGCGCCTAATCCTTGAAGCGCGGTGTCCAGCGACTCAGCCAGCTTTGTCGACAACGTGCTGCTTTTTCTTGCTTTTTTCTTCGCTTTCTTAAAAGCCATTTTAAGGGAACGATTTTGTCGGAGGTGATTGTACGAGTCATCTTTTATGCTGTCCTCATTCTCCGCAGCCTTGCGTTTGCGTGACGTCGAAGTGGCTGGTACAATCTTCACCTGAGGTTTTTTTGAGAGATCTTTACTCGAATCATCCATCGCCTCAGCCTCCTCGACCTCATCTGCCTCTTCTTCATCTTCATGTTCTTCCTCATCAGCCTCTTGTTCTTTCTCTGCTTCACATCCACCTTCCATAGGCTCCTCGGCGGTGGCACCCATTTTAATTGCGTCCGACGGTAGCACTCGAGGAAGATTCCGCATAATTGAACGGTCGGTAAAATCAAAGTCGAGCTCGAATTCCTTAGCGAATGTCGACACAATCTGCGTCGAAATGACAGCATCCTTGTCGTCATCCTCAGGCGGTACCGTGTAGTACTTAATCTTGCCCGAATTCCAGTCGTTGAGAATTAGCCGGGCAGCCGTGTCCTGGTTGTAGACACCACCCCGGCCGACGAAGCCACGCGCCCTTGCGAGCAGCGCCATGAACTCTTGGCCGTCCCGGTAGTTTTCTTTGATCTTGTACTGCAGCATCAACTGCTCCTTATTGGCTCGGGCGATGATCTCGAGCGCTGGCGTGACGGGGTCGACCAGGGCTTCCACCCGGCGAGCGTTTCTCAACGCTGCGCCCGTCGTGTCGGTCTTGTCGAGGATCACGCCGGGCGAGTCGATCAGGTGGATATGCTTGTCGAGCGTCACTTCCTGCGCCTGACGCGTGAGACCCGGCGTCGCCCCGGTCAAGCAAGCCTTCGTCCGCTTCAAGCTGTTGATGACGCTGCTCTTGCCGACATTCGGATAGCCAACGATGCCGACCTTGATGTTTGTCTTGATGTCCTTGTTGCGGCAGTAGTTGCCGAGTATCTTCATGAGGTGCTGCGCGCCCAGGCAGCGTTTGTTGGCAACGATTTCATCCTCGTACATCTTCTGTATGTTGACGCCGCGGTTCTGTGACAGTCGATTGCGCTGGTTCTGCGTCGACGCCTTGAACGGTAGCGTCGGCAACTGCTTTCGAAGAAACTCCAACCACGCCTTGAGATTGTTGGCCGGAATGAGGTCGCACTTGTTGAGCAGCAGAATGAGTCGCTTGCCCGTGCTTAGGACGGCCTTCTCGACCTCAGCGCACCGTGTTCCCAGAGGATCGCGAGCGTCCAGCACCTGGACGACGACGTCTGACTTTTCGATCACCTTGTTGAACTCCTGTACGAACGAGTGTGCCGCATTGTCCGCCTTCTCGACAAGCACGCGGGAGTCATCCGGGGCGTCCGGAGCATCGCGCTCGGAAAACTTTTCCTGCTCTCGTTGTGCCCGAACCTCCAGTCGTCGCATACGCTTTTCGTCGTCGATTCGTGCCTTCACTTCGACGGCTTCCTGCATGACTTGCTCCTGTAAGTCGCACAAACTACGTCAGACCGTGACACGTCTAATCAGGTTCGTCCCTGCCTTTAGTGTACGCCTACAGAGTAGCGATTTTTTCGTCAAAGGCAGAGTAACATCATGTTTCCTCCTTTAAACGAATCGTCTGTGAGATTGCTAAATGTTCCATCCGACACTAACATGCAAATATAAGAATATAAAGTTATTATATTACCTTCAATGGGTGGTGAGATCATTAACTGGACATTTAGCGGACCGACGACAATAAACTAGTAATTTTGAAATGGTGAGTTGTACAATAAGCAACAGCAAATATTCAAAACAATGTGTCAAAAATACGAGCCTAATTGGTAAGGAATGGCTAGATAGTGCCGATAGAAAAACGTCCACATTTTCTGCCATATGACATAACGCGGACCCCAAATCAGAGAAAGGCGATTCTACCAGTACACAAATTCGTTCTGAAGCCATTACTAGTAGTAGTTTTAGAGTAAATGTCGTCTTGACCATGTTTGCGGGTCTTTCTTGTTATTTTAAAACCATTAATGTATATAGATACACATATTTTCTGCATATTTTGGAGAATCACTTCAGTACGATAATAATTTCCTACATTTATTAGAAAATATCTCTCCTTAGAAAAGTCAACAAAATGGCTTTTCTACGCGTAGAAACAGCACAATCTTGGCAACACAACACGGAAAGTAGCACTATTGACAAGCACAAGTCGATCAAGATCAAGCGTTCGAGATTGCGCACCTTGAACGGAGCCATATTGGGCACCCGGAGGTCCTTGTTGGGGTGGCGAGGCTTAATCGGGTTTCGACGGGCATCACGTTTTCGTTTCCGTTCGCGTTCCTTCTGAATCTTCTCAACGCGATAACGGTGGCCGCACGGTATGCGTTTACTTTTGCGCTGTTTAATCTTCATCTCTCGTAGGCTACTAAGTAGCAACGGAAAAAGGAACTGCAAACGCACCAGACAAACAACCGGAGGTTCTGTTAGAAACTTAGGACAGCGAGAGAAACGAAACCACTTCGAAACAAACAAAATCAGTATAATAACATTTTATAAGGCCTTTCCTTACTCAAGCCTGTAAACAATATGGAATACCATTTAAAGTATATGAATTAGCATTAAAAAGAAGAAAAAAACATATATATATATATATACACCACATAGTTGACACCAATTCGATAGATCGAACAGTCGATGCCGACCACGAATGCACCTCTAGCAGGTACACCAGTCAATCGAGTTCGCTGCTATCACGACAAGGCGCAAGTTAAAATATCGTACAACTGTTTGAATGGATGAATGAATAAATGAAACACATAGATTTATTCATGAGTACTTGCAAATACACTCGAAAGCATACAATATATGTATTATTAATAAATAACAAAAACGTAAGATTACGAAAAATGCCACCTTAATAAAGAGAAATAAGGAAATACACTCAGAACTCCTAATTATTAGTATAGAAACCGCTATACTGGGAGCACATTGTATAAATAATCATAAAACATATATGTTACTTCTGTATTTTCCTTATTAAAGTTAAACCTTTAGCTGGAAGGCGGTAAAGGGAGTAACCAAAAGAGCAGGAAAACCTTACTTTAGCAGTACCTAGAGCCGTAGCAGCATCAAGCTGCTTTCCTACTCTGTGTATGTATGTACGTGGGTATGTCGTTCCTGCTATGGTTTCAGTGAAGCCAAAATACAATCAATATCACTCATACTTCAAGTCGACTGCATGTTATATACGTGAAGTGTGAATATGAAAACGAGGAGTGTTAGTGGGTTCCGGTAATACAGTAATCAAAGTGACGGTAAGTTGAGCACGTTTGTCCACAGTGCCGACAGTGACGAAATGTCATCCCAACACCCAACGGTCTCGTCCCATAGAGCGTTCCGCAACATAAAGGGGGTAGATGAGATAGCATTTAAGCAATTCGCGCGAGAGACAGACTCGCGTTGCGTCTGTGGGGCCTCCCGTTGTTCCATTGGCTCACCCCGCTCAGCGGGCCACCGCTCTAACAGCGGACGCAAGGTCGATAACAGGGAAATGTCAGGCTTTGAAACTCGAAAATGTCGAGACGATGCAACAGCCCAGTTGGAGGCGGGAAGAGATAGATATCCAGTGCTCTTCGGGCTGCTGGAACAGCAAGAGCAGATGACAAGGTAGCTCATAGGCGACAGCCATATATGATATTTCGCTTGACATTTGACAGCTGACAGACTGATTTGGTTGATTGATTGGTTTCTCATCACTATGGAAAACAAAAAAAGACAATTATCATGTCCTCATTATGCCCTTGTTCGACTGCCCATAGTACTGCTGTTTTTCACCGTCTCGCCTTATTGTCACTTTGATGCGCACTTAATTATCTAACCATGTGTATAGTGGTAATGATAATGAAAATGATGATTTCAATAATAATAATAATAATACCTGATTTACCGCCCGCTTGAAACTATATAGATTATTCGGTGGACGCGAAAGAGAATAATAATAATGTTACTAAAAATATTATTAATATTGGTTTCGTTTTATCAAGTTTGCCTTGTTCTTCTAATAGCAACTTTCAGTTTTTTTCACAAACTTCTAGTACAACTAGTCCTACTTCGAAGCGGCGCAGTGGTGGCATAATACCAGCGGATTTAAAAAATTAAATGACACTTCACGCAAAAATGAGCAAGCGAGCGAGAAAAAATACAATTACGCGGGAAAACCATCCTGCTTCATGGTTGTTCATGAGCTACGAACTAAGAAACCGTCTCCACCAGCAACTAGAACACCAACAACAACAAAAAACCACAACACCAAACCACTGCCAATTAATGTTGATAAAAGAAGCTCTGCTGCTAACTAATATTGTGTCTCTTTATAATCTATCTATAATAGTCACCGTTCTACTGACCGAAGTGTCAGGCGAACAAATCGAAACAGTTTAATATTGATCACAACTCAAAATGTCACCAACAAAAGAAAGCACGTAGAAGATTACTCACCTGCTGGTTGACTGCCTGACGGACCTGGATGGACTCTTGTTTGTCACGTTCGCGGCACAACGATAGAGAAGTGACAAATATCTCTCGACAATAGAGAAGTGACAATATCTCTCGACAATCTCGGTCCACTCGGTCCCACGTGGGTTTGTGATTTGTTTAGCTCGTTCGGCGCTCTTGCAGACAGACAGACAGATGCTCGGGCGAGGACCGAGAGCCGACAGTAACCAAAACAAACATCGAAATAACACACGCAGACAGCGCGAATGGCGCGCTATTTTGAATGAGCGCTCATCCAATGTTCTCGGGTTTAGTTTTGGTATACAAATATTTTTAATTATTTATATGTATATGTTTTATATAAATATATATATATATATACATATATATATATATATATATATATATATATATATATATATACATATATATATATATATATAAATTATACCTTAAAAAGCTACGCGTTATATATACGTACATAGAATCACGTCCCGTCTTGGATGGTAATGATTGTAAGAGGTGGGCTGAACCTTGTGACATAAGCGCAATGATATAATGACCAATGTTTGAGCAAGCGCCTCTGAAAAACGTCGATACGAATAATTCTATGCTGCCCCTGATCCTTCCTCAAAGAGGCGCATGTAGTGTTCATTTCTGTTCGATACATCGCTTCTTATCTCCGGCCAATTTTCTCAGAAAAAAAGGCGTGAATTCTTGTAGTTGCCTATTTCGTACTTGAAAAGGGCTGGTGGAAATACGTGTAATCGTCTAGACGGCAAAAAAAGAATTTGACAACGTAGACTTTATTTGTCCTACTATCTATCGCAACGGCAAAGTTTAGGTAAGATGCGTCGAGGTAAGGGGTTGCCGGCTAAACCCCTCGCTCTGGTGCTTTTTTTCTGAAAGGTTTCGGGAGTGCAGAATGCACATGCGCCACTAGCAACCTGCGTGACTACTGTGGGGCTCACAAACCCACTGAACCCGGATTCCTCCCCGCATTCCCAGGCTCGGTAATAGTTGCATTTCTTCGCTCTGGTGTCTAGGGTATCTATCTCTATGTAGCTGTAGGTCTCACGTGCAATGGATAAATCAAACACCATTTTCTTCTTTCTCTTGTTTCATAGTGACCGCACGAAGGCCAATACCCACTCGCTAGATCGTAAATAAATGACCTATTCTGGGTATGATGATGCGTTTCGTTGAAGAGCCAAGCTACAGGTGCCCCGTTATATTCTGCCATGGTGACCGAAACGATTGGGCAACTAATGGGCAGCAATAGCAATCGGTCACGAGAGAGCAATACCTCCAGTTGTTCCGCCGCAAAAGAAGGCATTTTTAATCATAAACAAACGTTAGCTGGGGCAGTTTTAACCCTCTTTACGTCTTATCCACGCAGCGTGTGTGTTTTTTGCGCCTTACAGAACGTCGTTGAGCTTAAACTAGTGTATAAGCACTATGTTTACATTGTCAGAGACACCTTACTGTATTACGCTTTCCATTGCTATAGTGTGTGATAGGGGCGTATTTGAGCAGTGCCCGCCGCATCTTCGTGTCGAATACCGGACCGGACAAAAGAGAAACACATATCACACAACACATGTGTCGACACTGCAAGTAGAAGTTTCAAAAGTTTTCAAGATTTTTCAGTGCTTTTCAAGGTTCCTTCAGGTACTGAATGATTAGAGTTACAGAATTAGCCACAACGGAAACTTATCTAAACGAAGCAATGCGGATAGCGGAGCAAAATCTCGCTGAAATTTGGTCATCTTATGCAACCCCAATTTACATATATATATATATATATATATATATATGTTCTTAAGATTTGCACATCACCTTTATTGCTACGACAACTACAATTTGTTCTACGATTTTTATGGCAAAGCATTTCCGGTCGTCGGAATAGACTTGACTCAAAATGGTAGATACCAACCAGGTGGTACATATTCATCTACCTATCGTGCGTATATATATATATATATATATATACTGTTGTAATTAAGCATGGTCTGTATCGACGGAGACTGTCGACGTGACGCGGCAATAGGGCTAGATCGAGCCCAGCGAGGGTTCGATCTCGTTCGAGGGCGCAATATATATATATATATATATATATTGTTTTACTATCTTGTTTTCAAAAATTTAGATATTTAAACGAGTACCACGGTAGAGGCGTTGTTTCTTAATATGGCGACGAGTAATTAGCCATTCCTTACCCCCACCGCTAATCTCTCAAACAGTATAAACTCCGTTAATCCCAAAATATACTGAGTCCGCTTGGAGCTCATCAACGGTCTGTTTGCCTGGAGGCTCGCCAGGTGGTGGACACGCACAAAGGTTCATAACGACCTATCTCGCTGGTGAGCTTTGGGCTTTTTTAAACGTACGCCCACACAAAGCCACTCGAAACATGGTACGTGTATATACCAAGGTGTTTATATTCTTCAATATATATATATATATATATATATATATATATATATATATATTTATACATATTTATTGTTCGCTTGGTATACCTAAATACACATGCCACCCTTTTATATGAGGGGCGCTTTGAGCAGCAGCATATATGTTACCCACGCATTTATATAATCCTTCATATATATATATATATATATATATATATATATGTAGAGAGAGGGAGCGAGATTAGACTATGTAGTGCAGCAAAAATTGGGAAAATCCGACAGAGACACAGCAGAGATCGCGCACCGAAACTGGTCGTAGCCCTTCAAAGAGTGGCGCCATGCTGTCGTCCTCTTTTCTGTTTCGCGCCCTCGAGGTGCCTCGATCATAGCAGTAGTCGTCGAACTGGTAGACTATGATTAGTTAGTTACTACGAATACAACAACTACTACAGTTGCTACGTGACGGCGTACGGCGACATTCAAGACGTCGTTGTTGTTGTCGTCGTCGTCGTTGTTGTTGTTGTTGTGTGTGTTGTTGTTGTTGTTGTTGTTGTTGTTGTTGTTGTTGTTGTTGTTGTTGTTGTTGTTGTTGTTGTTGTTGTTGTTGTTGTTGTTGTTGTTGTTGTTGTTGTTGTTGTTGTTGTTGTTGTTGTTGTTGTTGTTGTTGCTGTTGTTGTGTTGTTGTTGTTGTTGCCGTTGCTGTTGTTGTTGTGGTAGAGCCCTAACAGCGCAACGCAAGCGCGCATACTCGCCTCTGCGCGACAGTCGCTCGTGGAGAGGGTCGAATAAATCGGCGCCGCAGAGGAAAGAGCCACCCTACAAACTGTCCACTGTCGATGATATGACTGCGGCCATCGAGTTGTTGCTACTGCGCAAACTTACCAACAGCAACAACAATAACATCAACCACAACAACAATAACAACAACAACAACATCAACATCAACAACAACAGCAACAGCAGCAACAACTGCTGGATCACCACGAGCTCTTCCCTCGCCCGTACGAAGCAATAAAATACAGACTCCGTCATCATACGGAGCGATGTTGCTCCTCAAGGCTGGATTGGATGGCGGAGCGAGCGCTAGAGCTAGGCAGTGGCGACCAGATGCATATGACGGTCGCATCGCTTAGAACAGTGGGCAAACCGAGATTTGGATGAAGAGGAGGAGAAGGAGAAGAAGCAGAATAGGAAGCGATACGGCGATCAGGTATTAAAACAACAACAGCCAACAACAACGGCACCCAACAATAGCCACAACAACAACAATACCCACCAACAACACCCTACAACAACAACAACAATACCCAGCAACAACAACAAAACGTAACAGCGCATCACGGCATCCCGACAGACAGCGATTTCTACTCCTGCTCACTACAAGAGGAATGGTTGGTCAACACGCAACCGTACTGTTTATTGTCTTGATTGTTGGTGCTGTGATTCTGTTGTTGATTGATTGCGTCAGTGCGACAAACCACAGATATGTTTGGATATTCTATTTGCTCTTTGGCTTGACTACGCTAGCGACGAATATTGGTCATCAGATCATCAATCTATGATCCTCAGACATCTCTCGAACGACGGCGACCTTATCTCGATGTTGTGAAACGAAGATTTGTGCAGCAGACAGAGTTGAACGACAGTGGTTGTTGTGCAGCTCCGAGTGCTGTTGTCAATGGTTGTGATTGCTCTTGTTTCTGTTGTTAGGAATTATGAACGTAGACAGTAATGGTTGCAACAACAACAACAACAACAACAACAGCAAAAATAGCAATAACCACAACGTAGCCACAAATCAGAACAATCGGAACAACAACGACAACAATAGCAACAACGATAACAGCAATAGCAACAACGATAACAGCAATAGCAACAACGTCAACAACAATAGCAACAACGTCAACAACACCAACAGCATCGCGTGAAGAGACCGCGATACCAGAATGTAGCAAGCAGCCAGTTAATGGTACTGCTGTAGTTAGCTCGTATTAGTTAATCATTGTGTAACTACTTTGATTGATTAGCGATTAAGTCGTTGACAGACAAACAAACAGACATACTGGGCGGACTGTCGTTCGTTACGCTGTGTTTCCGTGTAAATGTTATTGCATCATTAGCAGTCTTAGTAGCGTGTTAATTAACGGTTCGTATGCTGCTGCTGTTTCTGTTGTAGCTACCCGACCTGCAGCTGTTGCTGCTGGGGTTAGCTCTTCCATGAAACAACAACAAAGGCGTGAGCCAGCAATCATGGCGTGCTGACCACGATCTCCACTATCCGACCGATCGAGAAGAAAGAGAGAAACAACGAAACAAACAAACTGTGCTGCGGCGGGTGTAGATGTAGATCTAGAGGTGAGGATTGTTGAGTTGCCTTGCGGCAATTTGTAACGCTGGCTGGCTGACCGACCAAACAAACGTTTCCTGACGGTGCAATTCGGCTGCGGCAGCTTTCGAACGAGAGACGGCCAACGCGCAGAGAAAGAAGAGAGAACGAGATCATCGATGCTCCGCGTGCAGAATATGAGCGTGCCGTGATATGAATAACCAGCCGATGGATTGCTGTTAACGACAACAACAACAACAACAACAACAACAACAACAACGACAACAACAACAACAACGACAACGACGACGACGACAACGACTGCCCAGAGTATGGCTACTATGCTGTGACCAGTGAGGTTCGCTCGTGACGATACGTCTTCGGTCGTGATTACACGTCGGCTGCTCGTCCTTCTGCATCGTGATCCTCGTCGAGGGTGAAGGCGAAGTCGAAGTACGTACGAAGACGTCGTGCAAACCGTGAACAGTGGAACAAACCAGCAGTGAAACAACGTGAGACTTCGTGTTCGACAACTCCGTGTCGTCGTGTTCCCGTCGTGTTTGAACTCGTAAAGCCAGCAAGAGGTTGGTGCGCTTCAAAGCTTTCTTTGCACGTATCCTTACGGGCCGCTGGCCAATGCCCTTTACCTCTCTCTCTAGCTTTATCTGTTTCTCGTATATATATATATATATATATATATATAAACTACTTATCAAGAATATATATATTAATTTTCTCATCAATCCAGAGAAGACGACTCATTGATAGTCGAACAGACAGGCGCTAATGTTATCTGTCGATGAGCTCAACGAAGCATCATATACTCTTCATATGAACAATATACTTGATGCATTAATGCAAAGGAGGGGGGAAAGGAGTAACTGGTGGGTAACGAACACCGCTGTCACTATCTTCGCCGTCACGGTGGATCCCTGCCACTGTTTTTCCGCCTCCTAATGATGACGATGATGATGGACATTAGCGAATTAACATTGGCGAATTGCCGTTTATTGAACGACACTCTGCTATTATCGGAGCACAACCAACCAAAGTAGCATTCGCTTATTGGGTCTAATAATAGATAGATTTTATTAGACCCATGGGTCAGCTACTACTGTTACTGCCTGTGTGGTTGTTTTCAATTTTCTCTTGCGTCTGTTGTTTTTGCGTACTGTTGTTGATATGATATGATACGATATGACGTTTATTGATTGACTAATTGTAGTTGTTTTTCATTTGTGTTACAACTTCATATAGCCTGTACAGGCTAGTGCGAAGCATACAAGTACAAGTTACAGTAAGATTTTATACATTATCACCTCTGTAGTATCTCGTGTTATTGCAATCCTGTATCTATGGATTGTGTACATGTTTACATAGTCATTAGGTTTAATTAGTTGCGTTTCCGTAGCGCGCACGCGGTTTCGTTGTCCAGCTTCAGTTGAAGCGCTCACAGCCACAACAACAACAGCAACAATAAAAACAGCAACAACAACAACAACAACACCAACAACACAACACCAACAACAACAACAACAATAAAAACAACAGCAACAACAACAACATTAACAACAACAACACAACAACAACAACAACAACAACAACAACAACAACAACACAACAACAAACAACAACAACAACAACAACAACAACAACAACAACAACAACAACAACAACAACAACACAACACAACAACAGAAACAACAGCAACAACAACAACACCAACAACAACAGAAACAACAGCAGCAACAACAACAACAACAGCAACAACAACAACGACAGCAATAACAACAACAACAGAAACAGCTGCCGCAGCAGCAACAGTAGCCGTAGTAAGAGGGAATGGCCTGGCCCGCGCGTCACCACCCATCCAAACGGGAATAGGATCAGTTCTGTTTGTTTATTCTGCCTCCCGTGGCTGCCTGCATGGCTGTTCGGTTCGGTTTCATCACCATTGTGCATTCTCCTCTGTTAGTGGCCTACCTGTCTGCTGGCTGCCTTGCTTGTATGCCGCACCGAGTTAGCACCGAGCTCACTACGCCCTCATGCGCTGTTTCCTGCTTCTCGCGCGCCTCGCGCTTCATCGCGTGTCGCTGTCGACATTCCACCATTACTGCTTTGTCTTGCCTCCGGATGCTTACCTCTATCTATCCATCTATCTATCTGCTTACTCTGTCAAAGCAACTAACTGCCACTGGTGGTTGGTGGTTCGTGGTGGTCGGTGGAGATACATGGTCCACGGCGGCCAGGGCTGATTCTGGGCTGCTCTGCTGCTGCTGTAGCTGCTGTTACTGTGAATGATCATGTTATTATTGTCGTTGTAATTCTGTTGTTGCTGTTGCTGTGAATGATCATGTTATTATTGTCGTTGTAATTCTGTTGTTGCTGTTGCTGTTGTTCTTGTTGTTGTTGTGGTTGCGGTTGTTGTTGTTGTTGTTGTTGTGGTTGCGGTTGTTTGTGTTGTTTTGTTGCGTTTGTGTTGCTCTGGTTGTTGTTGTTGTTGCTCTTGTTGTTTTTGTTGTTGATGTCGTTGTTGCTGCTGTTGACGCTGTTGATGACTATAATGACGATGGTAGTAAAATTTCCTTGTGTAGGCTACTGCTGTCGTCGTCGTTGTTGTTGTTTTTTTGTTCTACATATTGTTATCAACTATACACTGCTGTTGTTGTGCAACGACAACTATTACATAATTTTTGTTGTTACTATTGTTGCAACAAGCCGGTTGTTGGTCATGATGAGAAGCCATTGACACTTCTCAACTAGACCTGAGAGCCAGTTTTATTTCGCATTTAGCCACAGAAAAAAAAACGGATGACATTTGCTCTTTGTCTTGCTGTAATTAATACATTTCTTGACTGTCGTTGACGACGACGACGACGCGTAAATGAATCTAACAAATCATAATCATGGAAAGGTAGAGAAATATAGATAACGACGAGCCAAGCTGTATAAAATATTAGAGCACACTAGTTGCGTAGCATCCATCGACAGGTGGATGACTTCCGCTCTAGCTAGTTAGAAGTATTATTGGTATTACTACGCAGACGACTGCTACCGTTTCATTTATTTATTTATCTAATTTATTCTAGTACAACCTTCACCAGTGCTACCACCATAAAGTCTTCCGTCGCGAAGTTGTTTCTATTTGACCACTACATATGACAATTTATGCTACATGCATATATATACTATATATATATATATATATATATATATATATATATATATAGAGAGAGAGAGAGAGAGAGACTTATGTAAAGAACGAATTCTATCTGATAATGAATAAAAAATGTTACAATAAAAATGTATTTCACTTTTCTAAATTATAATTTACTACTACTACTAATAACAATACACGTTATTGTATCTGTTATAGTCTCCCCGTGGATGGATCTACGCGGCCTTCTACACGTGCCTCGCCTGTCTTGTTGTCGTGATCGCCGAAGGGTCAAGCTCGTTTCGACTCGCTACTAATTGACCGTTCTCGCCCCTGAAGTCAGCATCTACGTCCTCGTCGCTACCGTGGTTGTTGTGGTTGTCGTCGCGTGGTGACTCGAAGTGCACCGGCACGAACACGCCATGGCCGACCGAAATCTGGCCGCTGGGGGACAACCCCTTGTCAAGATTGGACACTATATTCTCGGGGAAACGCTGGGCGTTGGAACGTTTGGAAAAGTCAAAAGTAAGTACGTTGTGCAAAAACGTGGCCAATAGGTATATATATATATATATATATTATGTACGAAATCGAAACACACAAAAAAATTAGTGTTACTTATTATCGAAACATATCACAGCTCAAATACCATCTTGGCGCGCTGGTTGTCGATCATGTCATTAGAATCTTCACTAACAACGAAGTGTTTAATGCAGCATAAATATACATACCACCGTATTGCACGCTGGTGAAATTAATGACCACAACGAAAGTTGCCATTAGACGCTCGTCTCGCATCTCTACACTTGAGTCAATCAATTTAACATATGTGTGCGTTTCTAAGAGCAACATACGTTTTCATATGATAGATGGGTCTCCTTTAAGCTCTAGCTCGTTATAGCAATTAGTTTACTTGGCATTTCTCGTTGCGGCGTTACATCCCTGACATTGTTTGTGTATCGGAAATCTGGAAATTGCGCTACATATTTTATGTAGCCTTGCATTACGACATATGAAGTTTACTTTCTAGAGTACTTGCCTCGGCTCATATTGGTTCTATTGTGTGCGCCGAAATAAAGAAATTGGTGGCGTTGATGTTGCTGCTCACGACTGCAGCGAAATAATAATGATATGATATGATATGACGTTTATTGACACTTAATTGTAGTTTCTCATTTTTGTTACAACTTCATATAGCCACAGGCTAGTGCGAAGCATATGCACAAGTTACAGTAAGATTTTATACATTATCACCGTAGTATCTCGTATTATTGCAATAATAAGACCACGATTTGACTTAGCCTGTTGTGCGGCTATGAGCCGACATGCGACCAAGGTATGTTGCTTGATCTACTGCCCCCGGGCAATAAAGAATGTATTGCGATGGAGATGTAACTAGCGATCTGTTCTTCTAAAGTGGAATCTAATCAGTTCATGATCTCGTTGTCGGTATTAGTGACACACCGGCGCCGTTTTAACTTAACGCTTAAGTTCTCTACTGTGGTTGCAGTAGTTTCACCGTTGTAACACTTCACTAGTATCTGACACGCTATTAGTCGATAGAATACAAACCTTGAGAGGTCGAGCCTTTTTCGCATCGGCGTCACGAAATAACAACTTTATTTAACCACCTTTTTGAAAAAGATGTTGCACTTCAACAATAGATTTATATACGATTTGCGTATTTAACAATAGATTTATATACGAATTTTCACGTATTGCTAGTCATGCGAGAGACATGCAAAACATCTGGGCAGTTCGCGGATAGGCAGACCACGATTATTGGTATTTATTTGTCGGGCCTCTCCAGTCTGTTTATGCTCCCTTTACGCGCTTAGTTTTAAGGGTACCCGACTTAGTGAGGCGTGATGTGACGAATGCGCTTCAGAGACATCACTATGGCGTCACAAAATGAGCAAAGGAGTAGTAACTTTATGCGAATAACGAGATAAACAATAACAACAATAATAACACGCAAAAGAAACTGAGACAGTTTATATTATACTGCTTTCCCGAACGCACGCTTGTTTTGGATGTTTAGAGAGCGACGACAGCGTTTTCAATGACTGTAGCAAAAATTACATGAAGTTGCATGTACTTTCATTTCAAGGCAGATAGTAAAACGGTAATACAATTCAAGCGCGTGGGATCTTTATGTCCACTGACAATATATGTATAATTCTTTATTAACAGCCTAGCTGATAGGAATATATTTGCAGCAACGAATTACACCTTCGTCCTGTTTCCACAATTGAACGAATATAAAAATATCGTACTCTAGTAGACATCGCACACATAGACATCCACCGTGTGGCTCGTGGAAACCATCGACCTGACACAGACTGCTACAAACCGCGTTAACAAATGCCTATAATTTTCCCTTGCTTTCGCCAAGTATCATCTGTCATTGCCGTAGTTTTGTAAATACCCGAATCTAGCTCGTTTAGTTTAACCTCCCATTGCCTTATACATATGCAGATTTCAAATGCTTCTCTTCTGGTTGAGTCCCACCGCGCCTGAAGTTTCTCTGTCAATAGGGGATTGCCCTCTAAAGCCCTAAGAGTTGTCCTACAGCAAGTAGTTGACTGTCCCAGGACCATCCTGAAAGAAAATAGCTTGACTCTATCTAGTAGTCCTAACTCCCCAATTCCCAAATTTGGAGTCCATATGAGTTATATCCCGTATGTGTTGCAGTCCATATGAGTTGTATTCCGTATGTGTAATCGTTTATTTCATAATATCAGGCATAGTCTAAGCAATGCCACTGCCGCATCTAAAAATAACATCTGCGACCTGGTCGCCGCTGCAGTTCTCGTCGCTTTTCTCGCTTCTTCCTGTACATGAGCTCGACAGCAAATTCTCGAATTATAATGTATATTCTCAAACAAATGAGTTTGTTCACAAATTCAGTCCTCTTCCCTGTCATTCTAGTGAATCAATAATGCCTAATCGATTCACTTGTTTGGAATTTAACCGCCAATATTTTATCCCAATTAATGATTAAGCCCAGTTCATCCATAAAGATATGCACCTTCACCATTGCCCGTGTAACCTTGTATAGGCTTTCCACAAAGTAGACACCTGCAACACTAAAACTCTTATACAATTTCTCGACTAGTCCTTCAGTAACCGTTCAGGTAGATCTCTAAGTAGGTGCGGTCGTCGTAGCCGAGTGGTAGCGTCTGCGACTGCCAGTTGTTAGACCCCGGTTCAATTCCCAAGAAGATCTCTAAGTAGAACCGAAATGAATAGGAGACAGTTTAGATTTTTTCTAGCAACAGCCGGATTGCCTTGCACGTCTTTATATACGCACGTATATATATATATATATATATATATATATATATATATATATATATATATTAACTGGCCTTTGAAAGTAGCTGTGGTTTGTTAACGGAATAGAACGACTCTTTTAAAATGACTTAGATTAACTCACACATTAACTAACATACAAGTATCTTATTACTACGATTTTTTGTGCTTACAGCTGCCAAACATCAGCTGACTGGTCACAAAGTTGCTGTGAAGATCCTCAATCGACAGAAGATCAAAAATTTGGATGTGGTCGGCAAAATACGAAGAGAGATACAAACCTCAAGCTATTTCGGCATCCCCACATAATCAAACTGTGCGTATACATATATAGTAAAAAACATTACTTTGCTTATTATGCATGGTTTTGGCGTAAGATATATATATATATATATTTTTTTTTAAATATATATAGGCGACAGAGTTGGTGGAGATGGTCAGCTCGGAGTTTGCAAATTTGGGTTAAATTTATTTGCGTTTAACAAAATGACCATTACTTAATTATGCCAGACAAAGTTAATACTATACGAGAAGATTGCAAGTCAACGTTACATTTATATGTGAGATGCTACTTAACTATATATATATATATATATATATAAATATATATATATATATATATATATAATATATCTATATATAGATATAATATATATATATATATATATATATAATTTACATCATTTTCGGCTCGGGCGCGAACCATAGATACCAAGTGATCTCTACTCCGACGGATATCTTCATGATTATGGAGTATGTGTCTGGCGGAGAGCTGTTCGACTACATCGTAAAGCATGGCAAACTGAAGGAAAGCGAAGCGCGTCGTTTCTTCCAGCAGATCATCTCCGGTGTCGATTACTGCCACCGGCATATGGTGGTGCACAGAGATCTTAAACCTGAGAACTTACTACTCGGTAAGTATCCGCCTCCACGTAACGTTTTACACCCGACGGAAACCTCTCATGTGTCCTCTCCTCGGTAGCCGTCAGCTAGCAGACTGCTATATCTATAATTTCCCCTTTAACATTTTTAACAACGCAAGTAGGATTCGATTCAACGCGTGTCAACGCCTCAGATTGTTTTAGTTATCGAACCGACCGTTCTATGTAAATCATCGCCCAAGTCACTACCGGTACAGTCGCCTCCACCTTGCAGGGTGTATATAAATATATGTATATCCTACCGAATGCATATCCATGTGCCTATCCACATACCCATATTTGTAGGCAGGCATTTACGTATATAAAATAAATATTAATGCATACATTTGTAAACATTTGTAACACAAATAATTACGGACAACATATAACTAAGTACGTATAGGATCTATTTTTTATAACCTTATTTAAGGGCTTGATATGCGAATTTTTTGAACCCATCTACTTTTCCGGTCGACGTGTCGAACGCTGGATTCGTGGATCAATGCTGGATTCGTTGGCGGATTGTAGATCAGGCGTTGAACGTGAAAATCGCCGACTTCGGCCTGTCGAACATGATGATGGATGGCGAATTCCTTCGCACATCGTGCGGCTCACCTAACTATGCCGCACCCGAAGTCATCTCGGGAAAGTTATACGCCGGTCCCGAGGTAGACATCTGGTCGTGCGGCATCATTCTTTACGCGCTTCTGTGCGGGACGCTGCCGTTCGACGACGAACACGTCCCAACGCTCTTCCGAAAAATCAAATGTAAGTCCCTTGCCCTTAGGAGTAGATGCATAATATATATATATATATATATATGAATAGCTGGCCTGACATGGCATACAATGTGCACAATCGATGGGCATGATATGCTCGTGTATAAAGGTTTCCTTGCGGCTGTCGAGAACGTTTTCCATCATGAGGCGATTGGTTGTAAAACTGTTGAGATTCCGCGTGCCGTTTGCGAATTAATAGCAGACAACAGTGTCTAGCTAGACGGCTGTTTTTTACGTTGGTAGTTTAACTACTAGCTACGGAAAAAACTCAACTAAACGCAATTCCTCGATCTTCAAGTGAAGCCATACCTGCTCGATGTTGTGGTGAGCAGATATAATCTGATAGAAAAACCAATGCTAGCAGCTTGGATTGGTAAATCTTTAAAAATGCTTGTTAAATGTTTTTAGAGTAGGACCAGCAGTGGAAACAATCAGAGTCAGATTTAGGTTACTTATGACAGGACTATTTCGCCATTTTTTGTTATAGTGACCAAGGAAGGCCTCGGCAGAAATAGCGCAGTTAGATGTGTACGTCGCCAGGGAACTTTGCGATGGAATGGCATAATTTAGTCGGCAAGTGTACACAACGTACATTATGCCGACTTGAGCATACAGATTGTTGGCTACCATCACTTTGTGTGTTCGACCCAAAGATTTTACCATGTTGGCTATCAATGCCGTTACCGGCTCTGTTCGCATACGTGCGCTAAATAAGAATTAAAGTATAACGTTTTTTTTATCACATATAACAATTCGTTCCGTAATGATATGTGATATGAAAATATTTTTTTCAGCTGGAATCTTTCCCATCCCTGACTACTTGCACAAGTCAGTCGTCTCGCTGCTGATTCATATGCTGCAAGTGGATCCGATGAAACGGGCTACCATGGAAGATATCAAGGCACACGACTGGTTTAAACGGGAACTCCCCGCGTACCTATTTCCGCCACCAAACGAGACGGATGCATCCATAGTAGACACAGACGCCGTAAAGGTGCGTTTCAGAACCGCCATATTTACTTTCAGACCCGTAACCTCTGGGTAACCAGACCCGTAACATCGAGATACGCATAGACATTTTGCGAAGATCTGAAGATGATGCACAAATAGCTTCTTCTTTATAGCGTACACATATGTGTGCGCATAACTGTATTCGTGGCTACATATAGGCAGATCTTGTAAGTGTCCAGTTCTGCGCAAAACAACGCCTAATTTAGGCAAGTAACTCTACATGCCTGAATTAGGCGTTGGCATATCTATACGGCGAAATTCACGAGCCTGGTTGAGCTCTATTAAGTGCTGGATAGTTTTCAAGCTAACATATAGACGTTAATAGCGTGCTGCCCTTGAGCATAAATGAATTATTCGCGTCGACGTATTGTGTTTATAGTACAATGCGCTGTACTAACGAGCGTCGTGCACATGTATGCTTGCCCTATATGCGTGCTGATGATTCCAATTGTCATTTGTCAGGTGGTATGCGAGAAGTTCAGCGTCTCGCAGCAGGAAGTACATGGCGCCCTGTTAAGCGGGAATCCTCACGATCAGCTCGCGATCGCATACAACCTCATCGTGGACAACAAACGTATCGAGGATGAGACTGCAAAGCTCGAGATTAAGGACTTCTACGTCGCATCAAGCCCTCCCCCGCTTACGAGCGGTATGGAGAGCCCTTCTCGGGGTGCGCTGGGGCACGTCCATCCTGAAAGGGTTCCTCGGGCGCGCTTGATGAGTACGGGAGGTCAGGAGCGCGAAGGACGGCCCGGTCCTGGCGTAGGGCCGACCGCTTCAGGAGGCCCCGCGGGCCAGCGGCCTCCGCACAAGAGGGCCAAGTGGCACCTCGGCATTCGTTCGCAATCTAAGCCACACGACATCATGAACGAGGTCTACCGCGCGATGAAGGCGCTTGATTTTGTAAGTAGCGGCAGCAACACATGGCGGCGCACGAACGATTTACAATAATACTGGACATAATAAACGCTAAAAAAATGTATCGTGCAAGGCTAGATTGAGCGTGGCGTACTTGTGATGTACTCCCCGTTATCGGTAGGATCCATGCTGCCTCAAAGATAGCGGTTTCCTGCGCTTTTCTTAAGTGTTATTGTGTTGCCATACGTATATGTATGTATATATATATATATATATATATATATATAAATTGCCCGTATTATTTTGATATGCTCCACCCTATCTTCTATAGGCGAATGATGCGTTGTTTGTATATATGGCGAGTAATGGCGACCTTGCCTCAATCGTTTATCAGCAACCCGTAATTGCAGCTTGCTAACGTTAGTGACTACTGTTCACATTAGGTGGTTTTCGTTGTCGAGTAGTATCGACAATACCGTCGGCGGGTCTGTTGCTGCTGAGCTCGATGTTTGATTTTTGTTTTGCCTGTTGTTGCCGTTCTTCGTTGCAGGAGTGGAAAGTGGTAAACCCGTTCCATGTACGTGTGCGTCGCAACA
Source organism: Dermanyssus gallinae (assembly GCA_003439945.1). Classification (NCBI taxonomy): domain Eukaryota; kingdom Metazoa; phylum Arthropoda; class Arachnida; order Mesostigmata; family Dermanyssidae; genus Dermanyssus; species Dermanyssus gallinae. The sequence continues at coordinate 32,116 of QVRM01005958.1, read as the reverse complement.
ATCTGCCCAGCGGGCGTCTCGCTAAGATGAGTCTGCAGCTGTACCAGGTTGAATATAAGAGTTATCTGCTGGACTTTAAGTCGCTGCCGTACGCCGAAGACCAGTCGCAGGACCCGAGCGTGGCTGAGACCAGCCTGCACAGCTACCACAATACGATGGAGTTCTTCGAGATGTGCGCGGCTCTCATTACTCAACTGGCTCGTTGATGAGATGGCTTCATCTGCCTAATTTTAAGTACCAAAATGATCGGAGCTCATTCGACTGGAAAAACGTGGAAAAAGCCTACAAGCTGCCACATTTAGGCTTGGCCGGTCGGAGCTACTCAACGGAAGAGAAACGCCTCACCTTACGGTTATTCGCGCATCCGTTGGTGAAAAGCCATCTTTTCCCGCTTCCCGGCTACAGATGGATACAATCGCCTTACTGCCGATCGCTGTTACTTTGGCTAGCACATGTACGATAGTCAATCACATCGGCCCTGGCAATTTGTCCTGTAATTTATTGCAATAGCAGGCAGACGTCTCCGACGGGCCGCGCTGCAGCTCTCTGAGCGAGAGATCAGCCCATATATATATATATATACTCGCATGTTGTCAATGACAGAAGCAAAATAAATCGCTACTAGCTACGCTTTCGCAATAAGTGGCGTCGCATCTGCAATCCTGGTAGTCATAACAGATTTTGCTACTCAGTCCCAGTGCCCGGTTCAGTCGTCCCGGGTTTTATTTTTTAAGTAAGCCGCTTCCGCTAGGCACAAAAACAACGGAGCTTCAAACAGCAATCGTGATTATGAACATCAATAAACGAAGGAAATGTCAATAGATGAATGCATATGGATGAACAGGTGGACGGACGAAGAAAATCACACGATGGTGCGAATCAATACGAATAGCAGCAACAGCACTGCCCCCGTGAGGTGCCTCGTACACGTCCATCTCAGTGATGCGTATCGTTAGTGGTGCCAACTTCTACCTTGACCGCTTTCCAGACCCAGCTACAGGAAAATCGTCGTCATTCTCGGCAACTCATCATGCTGTGTTGACTAGCGTAGCTCGCTGCATATCATCGTTGCCCGCAATGCTGTTCATGCTGCCTGGCGACGCGGCCACAGTCGCTGCTCTCGGCGGCGGCCTGATTGTCAATGATGGCTGTTAAGCGGGATTAATCAGACTAATCCTTAGTCTGAGCGGCGATAGAAGCCATACACATCTATCTATCCCTAGTACGCTATGCTGTTGCCCTGTGCCCCTCAGACTCTTCGAATGAGAATCGAGAGCTCACTCGCCATTCTTATTTGATAGCCGGCTTCAGCCGGTTGTAGCCTGGTACAACGACTCGTACGTACTACATGCATCCCGCATATAGATTTCTTAGCGCTCAACATCTTGCAAGCTAGGTGCTTAGTCAGCATGCTAAGCATGCGCGAAAAAATCTCCTTTGGCTTGCCTTTTACCTGACGAAATAAAGGCCTATGGAGCAGCAATAGAAGAACACCCATAGCACAGTGATACAAGGCAGGAAACAACTGTCAAAAAAATATTATCAATTTTATAACACTGAGAGATTGTCCCTAAACCGACATGAATGAGGTTACAAATACTTGTTGTTATGTACACACTCATATATAGTGCCAGAGATCAAGATGACCTGCAGAATATAATATATTTTCGAGATCTGTTCAATACTAGTATTATACATACTAGCTTGCATATATATATATATATATATATATATATATATATATATATATAAATGCAAGCAATGATAAGTGATAATATAAATAAAGATAAATAACAGGAGACAGTCATGAACGTGTGTTGATTTACAGCTCCGCACCTTTATTTACCGTTACCATCCCCAACTTTATTTTATAGCTAAACAATTCGTTGACGCTGCAGTTGGTTGCAGCAGCGTTTGCAGGTGGTAATAACATCGTGACCTAAATACGCACACATAAATATATAAATATATACAAGAGGCGAATAAGAGTGAGCGTCCTTTGAATAGATGTAATTTACTGACAACTAAGGAACTCCTCGCGCCGCTGCCTTAGCGATTTTCCAGGTTGAGATGCATATATATGTATACATAAATATATGATGCAAGAACGAGTCATGTGAGAGAGGAGAGGGAGTCCATGCGAGGCGTCATCACCGCTGGGGATTGAACCACGAGATGTCCTCGCTGGTATAATGCCATTTATTCATTGGTTAGCAGTCTCACAGGCGTCAATCCAATCGCCATACACGTCGATCGCCTCGGAGAGGTACGTAATTTGTGTCTGAAAATCTTCGAGGCAGACCCGACACGTTATCCGCCCCGTGTTTCGAATACGATCCCTGCAATATATATTCACATAACAACACCGACAGTGACATTAACTTTAGTATATATATTATATATATATATAATATATATATATGTTCACATAATAATACCGACAGTGACATTAACTTTAGTATATATATATTGGGTCTACAATTTTTTTTCTCGGTTTTTTTAATGATTCTCTACGGACAAAACCGAAAAAACTTTTTTGTAGCCCTATATATTATATATATATATATATATATATAATTTGCTCACTATGAAAATGGCAATTATAAATATACGAAGATCAAATAGTTCTGATACACTTTTCTTAACAAATAAAATGTATTTAATTTTACATTGTTTTTGTGCACTTCACAGTAGCTCACGCCCGCTGCCACTGCAAGGCACTTGTGCCTACTTCTTTCCGACGCTTCGAAACACTTTTTAAACGCGTCTTTCGGAATCGTGTTGAGTGGATTAGACGATTTTTAACTTCCTCTATCGTCGTATTTCTTCAGATTGTTAAACGTGGGAACAGGAAAAGTCGCATGGAGCCAGGTCCGTTGAATAGGGAGGTTGCGAAAATACAGAAATAGTATTCTTCACCAAATACTCCGATATCAGTAACGATGCGTGGGCCAGTCCGTTGGCGTGACGAAGATCTAAAAGTTGCTCGCCCAGAGTTCACGCCTCTTGCGTGGGACCAAGGTGCCAGGTGCCAAAAACTTAAATTATATATATATATATAGAACATATTGTGATGATTTATTAATCATTTACAATACGTTTGCACACTCGGCAGTGCTCGCCTTATATATATATATATATATATATATATATATCGGTTAATAAACAATGCCTGTATGAATCCATATACGTAGCGGCCTAACAATATTTTTGAAATGTCTATGATATGATACAGAGAATTGTTTTTTTTTGCTGAAAACGGAGTCACTTAATTCGGCGAAATTTACCCCAATGTCTGCAATCCCGCGAATTTCGATATGTATATTCTGCCTGCTAATTCGATGGCCTCAGGTACCGATTCGTGTGAATCAGAACGTCATCCTCTCATTTCTTTTTCCCGAAAGAGTAAGTTGTCGCACGGTGCTAAATCACGTGTATAAGCTAAGTGCTTCACCAGCGTGACTCCGGGAGTGAAGAAAAACCTCAATGTTTTCAGCCCTGTAGGCTGGCGCGTTGTCGTGGTGGAGAGAACCATCGTCTGGACGCTTTAGAGCTCTCCCTAGTGAGCGCAGTGAAAACTTTTCGTAATTTTAAAAGAGGTTTCCTTCGTCCTCGACGTGCTTGGAATCGTCGTGCGACATACCTTCAATGTGTCGAACGGCCGGACATGTTGAGATATCTAGGAGTTTCCCAACAATCCTTGTTCAGCAGTATATAAATCACTCCCCACCGTACCACTTTTTCCAGCTCCAACATCGCCACAATTTTATTCTTAGAGATGAAAATAGCGACCACTACCCTGCCAGCCAGCCGTTGGCGCTTCACTTTTGTGAATATAGGCGCTCCAACGCCTAATGCGTGCGAGCTCTGGGAGTGGTGTAGAGAGCTCATAAAATGTTTCCAGCTCCCTCCCCACCCTCGTTGAAATCGGGCCTCTTTTTTGCAAAATTCCCAATGGTCAATCGAGGCTCTTCGAAGCACTCCTGTGCACTTTTTCTTGCTGGAAGTTGTATAAAAGTACTATACGCGGCCCGATGTTTGGGTGCGGCTGTTGTGGCACCGACATGTCTGTCCTCGCCATCTTTTTACACTGTTCTTTATAGAAGGATTGACTCGAATCTTAAACCCAAACGGCAACAAAATTTAAGCTATCTGCAGTGGAATCGTTTTTTTGAAAAAATATAGGAGGTCTCATAGCAAGCAAACAAAAAGAACTTACGGACTGACCCATATACATACATATATTTCTTCCGCAACACAAATCGAACCCTATATGTCGACTGGAATGCATATATAGAAGGCTCAACTATGTAGTTTCTGCGCCAAAATGCAGTAGCGCGGTGACGAGGATGAGAATCACAAGCGTATGTCACTAGTCTAACCACCATCATCTCAAATCAAGGACTAGATTTCGTTTAGGGCCGGACGCCAAGCTGCTACGTACATTTCGACCTCACACGAACGTTCGTGGTTGCAGAACGGACAGTTGAAGACCGTATCGAGATTCTCGATGTTTTTCCGCTTCGGCGGAGGCTTTCGTTTGCTCCGGCGACGTCCCATCGCGTCGAGCGCTTTTCGTTCGCGAGTGTCGAACCGCTCCCGATCGCTCGGACCGCGGCCGTTGCGTTGCCGCACTTACCGGTACCACTTTCTGTTGTCTGCTCTCTACCGACCGGATCCTGTTGACCACGATAACCTGGTCACCAATAGCGACAGCACAAATGTAAAGATATTCATAGTTAAATATGCATTTTTAGACAAACCGTATATGTTTGAACGATTGACTGTTACGTCGACATCGCTTTAACAACAAATGCAGCCGCCGGGGCAGAATGAAACCAAATAAATCGAAGTAATATATATATATATATATAGCCGCACCCGCCCACATATATATATATATATATATATATATATATATATATATATGTGAGTCATTCGGTAAAAATATATCAAAAGTAATACAATTCGAATTAGTCGTATTATACACTCAGTAAATTAGGATCACGGAAATCAACACAAGACCACTATACTCGGATTTGTGAATTACGTAAGAAGATAGACTGAACGTTATTATATATTACATACACATATGTAATATATAAGAACGCAACATACTTTTAAAATGAGGAAGACGACTGTATCAATTGTAAATTCATTCATATGAAAGTTTTTATCTAACAGGCGCTGGTGGCCGCTGCACCAATGAGACAGCAGGTACAATAAGCCCCCATGAACGGGTATTGAGTTTCGAAGAGGCTCGAATACGGGAGAGATCAAATAAAACAAAGCTAGCTTCTTGTCATTAATGGATCTAAACCCACATGTATCGGCTGGCACCGCCTTGTTTGTACGTCGTCAATTGTGCTTTCGCCAAACGAATTACACAGATATTTTCAGACTCGAGCAAAGCAGCAGCGTGCAACGTGTGCGGCGCGGATGCGTAAAATTGCGCGCCTAAACCAACCGTAGCCACCAATTGGGTGCGAAATGCGAAACTTTGGCCTTAGATACATTAAAGTAGTTTGTAATTGGTTCTTCTTAATTCCTCTTAAATTGTACACACCGTGCACAACTGGTGTTTGAATGCAAGTGTTTTAAAATATTAATGATAAGAAATATAGACGCGCTTTTATTTAGAACTACTGGATCACACAAGACACAGGTCGTTGGCTTAGCAAGCTGCTTGCTAGATAGACAGTTGAGATCGAGCCCACGACTCATCTGATCAGAATCTCGCAGGCATCTCTCCTCCGGTTGCGAGGCGCAAGCGAATGCACCACGCTACCGGGCTCGATCTCAGAAAGCGAACTGTGTTGTTATTGTCGTGAGTTGCGAAATCTACAGTAGCAAGAGCTGACAGCCTACACACAATTAAATTCGCAATGAGGCGGGTTCCACGCTTAAGCGGTGAGACCATTGTGTCAATGGGGTGGCCAACTCACCTTCGTGCTGACTGGACTAGCTGTAATGACAGCAAGAAAAAGCCAGCGGATTAGCTGCTAGAGTAGATGCCGCAGATACGGCTATGAGCAGCAAACAGAAGCGCGGCACTTGGCCGAGAGAAAAGAGCACCACCAATATTGGTTGAGCGGCAATTTCGAGCGATGCAGACCGCGCAGCACCAGCTCCAACAAACAACCACAAACACTTACAACAACAACACCCACTTTCCTATGCACGTACTGACGTTACAGTAATAGTAGAGAAGAGTAGTTACTTGATTGCTACTACTACTACTCGACTGAATTATCATAATCATCGTAATAATGTCAGCAGGAACGAAGAAAACTAAACTAATGACGCTGCCGGCGATATCGAGAGTTGGACGATAATATACCAAGTCGGTCAGCTCCGCCGTGGCCGGTGCATAGTTATACGCACGAGAAAGAGAAAAAATAGTCTCGCCCGCACAAATAGACGCGAGACAGATATATATATGTATATATATATATATATATATGTATGTATATATATATATATATATATATATATATATATATATATATATATATATATATATATATATATATATATATATATATATATGTATGTATATATATATATATATATATATAGCAACAGAAGCCGCTCGCAATGGCGCCGTATTCCACCGGCTCTGCTACCGATTACAGCTGCTCCGGCAGGTAGAGTAGCAACAGCTGATATCGATAGAGACAATCATTATCACCTTAATTCGAGCAACAACCAGAATAACCACAACAAATCAAATCACAAGTATCAACAAACAATAAAGACGATCAACACGACACCAATGGCTGGACGGGCGCGAACAATTGAGCCAACACTCGTGTGGCTTCATATCTGCATTATGAGCTCTGAGCGCGAAGAGAAAAACGAAACAATTACGATTGCACAAGCGAAAATAACTGAACCACAAAATCACAATCCTGCTTGTTGGATCCTTACGAGAAAAGCGGTGTATGTTCGACCGCGAGAGATCAAACAGCAGCATCCATATAACTAACTATTCATCATCCATTCGATTCAAAGCAGCAGCAGCAACAACATCACAGCCGTCTGGTTCAGCCCGTTCGTATCCCATCGCGGCACATTTCGCGGCATAATATAGACAATAGCATAATTTGTTTTCTAAAACGAGAAAGTTAATCATATACTAATCGCCGATCCTCTCACCGAATTGCCACACAAACACCGGTAAGGCCGTTGATGAAAAAAAACAGAGTACAACTTAGCAAACGCGACGACACACAAATAACCCGCCAGAATGACGAGCCAACGGCCAGAGCAGTAGAAACCCATTTTTTTGCTGTTGCTTACGAGAATTCGACGATCGATTTAAACCACTGCTTCCGCCACCACCACCACACTGCTGCTAATAATAATAAAAAAGCAGGAAACAATAAGAAAACGCGATATGATTATGAAATACTAACAACACCACTGCTGCTAATAATAATATAGCAGGAAACAATAGGAAAACACGATACGATTATGAAATACTAACTATTACTTCATAAAGCAGGAACCAATGATAAAACACGATACGATTATGAATCACTAACTATTACTCACTTAAATTATGATTACTTCTACTACGGGCGCACAGTTCCTCCGTCCACTCCAAACCTGTCGCCGCACAATCGTCTCAGCCTGCAGTGTAATTGCGGCCTGTCGGTCAGCAAGAGCAGATAAGTCGGTGTAAGGCTGCCACTACCTCAACCGCTCGTCGAAGAAAAATACAGAAAATTCGGGGGGGAATTCTATATTCATCTTCTAGAATCAGAACAACTGAAATCCCCCCACACACACAGACAGGGAGTCCACCGCTTGCGTTGGCTGAGTCTTTCTCTCTCTCTTGCTCTCTGATGTCGGCCGCCTGCCCCCGCGTATACTCCGCCCTTTATGCTGTGCCGCTAACGAACCGAACGCGAGCCAATGAAGCACAACAACAACAGCAGCAGCAACAATAGAAGCAACAATTTCGCCTTTTGTGCACTCTTAAAGGCACTGACGGAGTCTGGCGGATGGCTGTAGCGGCGATCAGCGGCGTCGCAGGCGGGCTAATTTATTGTTATTGTTGTTGTTTTCGTGGTTGTTGTCAATGTATTAGCAGACGACGGCGACACAGCGGCGGCGGCAGCAGCAGCAGCAGACGACAACACAACGAAACAAAAAACAACAACATCAACACGGGCGACAGCAGCGCCCTCAGGTGGTCATCATCGTCCTCATCGTCGTCGTCGTCGTCGCCGCCGCCGTGTCGTGTCGTCTGCAGGCGAATGGTTTCGGAATCGAACGCTGCTGAAACCGTCCTTTTGCAAGTGCGAGTCCGAGCAACATGGTGCGTCAATAACGGAATCCCGGTGAAATCCACACAAATCTGAGCGAATTTGTGACAAATATGCACCCAACTTCTACTAGACAATAGGCTGAGGCTGATGGTAGTTAATAATAGCTCGAGTCGGTGATCTGTAGGCAATTGCGGTGAGCTGTCGGTGCCAGTCGAATCGAGTGTGTCGTTGATTTTATGGTTGGGCTGAATGATATCGACAATAGCGTAATCAGGCGCTCATTGAAGACGTGCATCTACAGGGGAATTGATACGCCATTCGAGTGCGTTCTTCTCAATCGACCGAGCACAGAATTCGCCTCGGTGGTCAACGTTGGTGTTTTTGTGGCGTGCGTGTGAACGCCAGCGACCCAGCTAAAATATAGCGATGTGTTCGGTTTAGCTGTGCAAGGCTCATCGTAGTAGACACGTAGCAACACAGTTTATTCTTTTCATGATTGAAATATATGTTACAGCCCCATTTTTCAAGGGAGCCGCTTGCGTTCTACTTCGATGGCAGCACAGCAACGCAGTTGTTATCACTGCACTGCTCTTACATTCGTTGTTGCTATTTATTGTAGCTGGTTTTCTGCTGTTAATATCAGTGGGCAGTTCTTGACCACTGTTCTCGCTTTGGCCGGTTGAATAAACCGATCGACGCCGACATATCGTTCCCCCTACGTTACGACGAGACTCGCTCTTTTAGTGGTTTTCCTGTTTACTAACCAACGTGCTAATAATGTATATGTTTCTGTTTTTTTTCTCTCTTATCCATACTCGCCGGTTATTTCCCGTGTGTTTCGGCGCGGTCGTGCTCCAGACGAAGGGAACCTCGTCGTTCGGAAAACGCCACAACAAGACGCACACGCTGTGTCGTCGTTGTGGCAAATCTTCGTACCACATCCAAAAGAGCCGATGTGCCTGCTGCGGATATCCCGACCCTAAGATCCGAAGCTGTGAGTACCGAGAAGCTTCTCGGCAGTTCTAGTACTAATAGTAACAATCCATATATATATATATATATATATATAGAAAATATTGTGATGATTTATTAATCATTTACAATACATTTGCACACTCGGCAGTGCTCGCCTATATTTATTTGTGTGTGTGAGTATTTATATGATATAGTACTAGTATGACTAAACATGCGGTTCTCGATTGAATTATCCCGTAGCCGGCAAGATGTTTAATGGCTTCGTGTCCGCGTCATTTAGCTAGCCGTTGTCCATGTACAGAGCTGCTGGAGTACTGAAGTACTTACGAACCTATATGAAGTTCCTCTTCTCTTACATCGGGGCCCTCCTTGGTCGGCTTGATTGCCAATGCAAGATGACAGAGCCTGAAGAGCTTGCAAAGATTTTTGTCACTACTACTGATTTGTGTTCGAAATTCAGAAGCGTTTTTAAACACGCAGCTATTTGCTAAAATGATTGAAGGTGCTGCTACAAAAGGAGCGCTATTGCTGCTGTGGTATCTTTCCCTTAGAGGAGCTCGAAATGCTTGTGTGTGGCTATAATTCAATACTAAGTAAAGCGTCGGAACGACTCCGCTACCTCTATCATTTAATTTGCCTAGATTATATTGTACAACTTTTATATTGTCGATTTGTAAGACCTATACAGCATACTCGTGCAGGTTTTCAACTCCCAGACCTGATAAGTGATTACTTGGTAAGGCATGCTGTCTATCGCCTGCTCAAAAAAGTCCATGCGTTGGTTTAGCGGAGGCATTGCAAGCGTTCAACGATTGCTTCAATGTTTGCATGTTTTATGTGCTTGGGAACGTTGTTATAATTGTGTCGTTTTGCGTGTTGTTGCGGCTTTTCAGACAACTGGTCGGTTAAGGCTCTGCGCAGGAAAGCGCCCGGAACAGGCCGAATGAGGCATTTGAAGAAGGCCCTCAAGCGGAACAAGCCGCCTAAGGTCGATCCCTTCAAGGCCATCGCCAAGAAGGCTGCAGCAGCCGCCGCGGCTACGAAATGAGCCAATAAATGTGCTAGCTGAGGTGCCCTTCGCGGGTGGCTTCGTTGTGTACAACTCTGTTTCATTATTTATTTAGGTAAATCTAGTCTACGACCCACCCGACCTGGTTAGCCAGAGTACGTGTTGATGATGACTGCTATCATTAGCAAAACTTACCCGCTATCGGTCTCTACATTGCCTTGGGGAACATGTTTGCTGACTATTTTCGGTGGTATAGTTCGCAAACAATAAGCTTCGTAAGGTTCTGCGAGATTGAAGACCGCGGAACGATATTAGAAACTTAAATGGCAAGACTCTGCGTTTAGAGATACCAAGTAGGTGGTTTACTGCGAACCGCTGTACAAAAATTAAAGCATCAGCGCAGATACTGAACACAGTTAGTCATAACAGGCCAACAGAGGAGGTGTAACATTCTAATAGGTCAACCTTGCCTAACTACTGCATCTTTATGCACCTCGGAAAAATGTTCATTTCTCGAAAGTTTTGTCACACCCTCCTTACGGTACTGATCTGGGGCTATTAGATTCTCACCAGCTGTTTGCTTATATAGAAATGTTTTTGCTAGAACAGTCTGGGAAAGAACTTTTGATCCATTATACTGGGATGAGGTGACTTTACGCACTAGGACGTAGTTTATGACAAGCATTTACGTGCAGAAGAATCTAATTTGACATTCATTGTACAATATAATCTGGTATGGATTTCTGCAGATTAGCGCGTCTGCGAAGCTTAAGCACAGGTACGGCAAAACTTACTTATCGGAAAGAAAGACATGCTGCGGCGTGGTATCTATCGCAATGGTTTTAGCATCTCGCGCACCTTCAACGCTCCTGACGATCGTGGAATTCTTGTGTGCTGTATTCCACGTGATGGAACCCGTGGGGCTAAAAACGCCGTAGTTAGGTTTCTACTACTATCTCCGACTGCTCGCCGGGTTGTACTTCTCATTGCTACCGTCGTGTATTCCAATGTCAATGTCCTTTAATTTATTCACCCACTTCACACTGTAGGCCAAACGTTGGTTTAAACGTTGTCGCCCTAGGTAAACCACATCGTACTTGTAATTATTGTGTCATTAGAGTCCCCCTCCCTCTAGGATATGAACTTTTCTATTCCTACAATAATTGGCTAACCCCAAAACCCGTTTCATGAAGAAAAATCGAACTCTATCTAGTAACTGTAGATCTGCCTCTCCTAGTTTTTCCCATGTAAGTTATATACCGAATGTTGCTATTGGTTCTACTTTAATCTTGAAGAGAGCGGACGCGGTATGTATCGACAACATTTGCGGGTTTTTAATTGTTGGTACCGCTCGAATGGCTTTTCCTACTCTGCTTTCAATCGAAAACTGCTATTATTCGACGCTATTGTGACCCCCAGATAGGTGAATTTAGTTACAAAATGTACTACATTACCTCTAGCTTGAAGCACGTCGTCTTTTGCCAATCGACCTCTTCGAAATTTTACTGCTACTGTTTTTGCCAGTTAATACTAAGGCTCATCTTGTCCATAAAATCAATTAGCCGTTCCAGTCCCTGCTTAACCCTAAATAGACTCCTGCCATAGATCGCAATGTCATCTGCATACATTAAAGTACATGCCTACTCTCGGGTCTACCCTTGTCTCACTCGGTTAGGGTTTAAGATATATAGAAATATAACGGCGGCTTTAAGATATATAGAAATAAAACGGTTATCTCGACTCGGATAGTTTCCCAAATTTCTGCCAGCAATTGGCGCATGGCCGTATAGGTCGACTTCGAACTTTATATTTTATAACCGTTTTTAACAAGCGTATCACGTTTGTCTGGAACCGAATCAAAATCATTAGTGTTTGAGCTCGGAACAGGAAATTGTCTGCAAGTGCTAATATAAGGAGTGGCCCAAAGTAGTATTTTTCGACAAAGCTGCTTTATAGTGATACATAGCTTCTCACTCGAATCCATGACGACATTTTATCACTCCTCAAAATTTATTGAAGAAAACTGCGATGGCGCTCCCCCGTAGTGGAAATCATGAGGTTTAGGTTGATGTGCTCAACGCATTTAGTAAGAAGGTAATGCAGCAATAGTGATTTTACCTGCTACCAAGCTCAGTTTATATACGGAAACTGATTTGTAATAGGATAAAATATTCACATAACTTGACTCGCTTCCGCTGTTAGTTTTTAACTGCTCAGCTTGATATTTTCAAAGATAATGTCATTTTTAGCGACATTCGTTAACTGTAATGGAACTTTCTTACGGTCCATTGGAATTGCCTCGTTACACCTTAACCCTTTTTCCCACCCAAATAGTCTAGAATACATCTAGCTACCTACGGTTTTCAACATGACTGCAGAAGTTTGAGAGGGCTCCATACTTGCCTCCTGCTGTGGATTGTAGCCTGCGTTGACGTGCTGCGGCTGAGGGACTTCCTTGAGTCGCCCTGTACGGTGCTTCGGCCTGGCCCATCGACAGACTAAAATTCGCCGCGAACAGGACTTGCCTGCGTCGAGCCTAGGGGGCCATGTGCCCTCAGGGTAATGGTAGCGTATAAGACGGTTCGCGCAGTGGCGGCTCTCGTTCATGCTGGAACGATCCCGTGGTATCTAAAAGCTACCGAGCGCTGCCGCTTATGAAATAACCCCGACCTTAAGAGGGACGAGGAACGTCAGCGTAAAATCGACCTCTGGCAGGAGGAGTGAGACGGTCTTCAGCAGGGTGCTTCAGGCGTCAGCCTCCGCACCCTGATTCCAAACATCAAAGGCCGGCTCAATCAACTGAGGGGATTTTTACATTCTACATCACCCAGGTCCTCAGAGTCACCAGTTTAGAAACGGAAAGTCCCCTAGCTCTACGTGCGTGCACTGCGAGGATGGATGGGCTTGAGAACACCCTCGCTCACTTCCAGCGTCGGCGGAGCAGCGCGCACACTTCTGGAGCGTTTAAGGGACACGACAGTTTTTAATTTACGTGACATCATCAACATGATTAATGACGGAATCACCACCTTACGGGAATGATGCGTCACAAGTTTTCAAGAATATACTACAAGAGCCGCCCGCCTAATTCGCTTGCGCCTCCCCTGTATGCCTTCTGCTATGCGTAAGCAGTTCCCAATCAGCCCGAGGACGGAGACATGACTGGTTTTTAGTGCTTGGTGTTCCACACTATCGGTGGAAGCTTACCTGCCGCGTTGTACGGATGTGCAATCGCATTTTCTGATTTGATCTGTGGCAAAAAGGCTACGAGCAATCTAAGAAACTCGACATTGATACTCTGTTTAACTCAAAGCTAAACGATAGCAAACGAATTTTTCATGCTACACGCCATATAATTATTTCTTTTTCAAAAACTATTGACTAATATGATTTGAATTAATACTGCGAATAGTTATATTTAGAAGTAAAAGGAATGGCGATTAGAATCGTCAATCATAAGTGGAGAAATATTTCTCTGTTGTTAATTTTGTGGCATAGTATCCTAACTTAAGAAAATATGTGCTAAGTGATGATACCGAATGAATGTCTATCAAGCTAGTATACCTGCACTATTTTTGGCTGTAATAAGAAATATTTCTCATTCGTTGCAATTTAAAAAGCACATTTTCTACTACAGTTCTTTCCACACCACCTTGAAAACCCTGGTACTTCTAGACTTCTGATACTACGTCTAGGTACCTATATATATATATATATATATATAAATGTACACGCATGTATCATTTGTTTGAACATGGCTTACTCGACAACGTTTACAAATATACGTGTAAAGCAGTTTTATGAGCCGTATAAAGTTACTTGTTCGTTGCAGTCATTATGTAAAAAAAAGACAGAATATTAAGCCACATTGTATTAAGCATTGCGGCAAAAATACACCAAAAATTGTCAAAACAAAAAGCCCATATATACATTATGAATTTCTTGCTGAAATGCTACCTCGGCACAACAAGCTGATTCAGTAAAGGTATTTTCTTTTTTGTTGTATATATTTTCAGTATTATTACATTACAGCAAGGGCAGGCGACTTTGTTCCTTCAATTGAACGCAGAGTGCCCTCTTCTTCCACGCAATCGAACCAAGCGATCATGAACATTTACACTCAAAGAAAGGTCTCGCGAAGAAACGGCGTGACAACCGCCGTTGGCGTCACGATCACTATGTGCATCATGGCAACATAATCCACTACATTGTGCTAATTAATCTCTGCCTCTCGAAGACTGGCTACTCTCATCGGCGTCCGCAGCGGCCTGAACATCACCGTCGCGTTCCTTATCTGTCGCAACTTGCGAAGCGACGTCTTCGGGGAACAGAATCTTCAGCACCGATGGCGGAATATGAGATCTGCAAAAATACAACATAAGGACAAGATTACGCTCCGCATATGAATCTATTTGTGTACCAAATGCGTCCATAGAAAAGAAATCGCATGATATAAAGTATGTTTAGTTCATTTGAGCGACGTCGCGGCATTCGAGATAAGTTGGATCGCCAATCATTACAACGTATCGCATCATTAGTCTTAGTTAAAATAAAGTAAATCAAGCCCTCGCCCATATATATATATATATATATATATATATATATATATAATATATACATATATATATAGAGAGAGAGAGAAAGCTAAAATCTAAAAATCTAGACTATAAATCGCTTTGGTTAGCACATTAGGAACCTTTGATGTTGTGTGAGCGAAGTAACGTGCTGTATAAGAGGTTCTTTGAGCGAGGGTGCCTCGTTGAAGAGCTCCTGCAGCGGTTCGGCGGGTAGCTGAATAATGACGTGAAGACTTTGAGGCTGTGCGCGTTCGCAGCATTTAATAAAGCCCTCCCAGACTTTCTTCTGCTTCCAGACCTGTTTACTGATCAATCTCTGCAAGATGTTCATGACAAAGCCTAGCAGACGCGGGTAGAGCGTAAGCGACTGAATCACCGAGCGCATTAACAGCGTCGGCAGGGGGTTCTGCTCCATGAGTTGCTGAAGCACTAACGCCAGTACATCCTGCGTGTAAACGCTGCGTTCGGCGAAGCATAGGGCAGTCGCCTTGATCACCGTCTTCACATCGCATTTGGACGGCTCGATGTTGTGAAGAGCCACAAGTAGGTCGGCGGGTGATATTGGCCCACCAGACTCTCCGCAGCTGAGCAGCCGATTAAAGACTTCCTTCACGACGTTCGGGTTGAGCTTTATGAGCTTGGGCAAGGCCGCCAACACCTCCTTATACGTCAGGCCCGTAAGTACGGGGATGAGGAAGCGTACGTCGCTGACACGCTTGTGGTACAGGTCACGTACTCGGCGCACGAGCTCTGCTGACGGCGCACCTGCAATCGCCACAGTGTTCCAAAATAGACAGAAAATTATTTCATTGCAACGAAAGCCGCGTTTTTCTCTACCATAATGCGCCAAGCGCCTAAAATGATTAATTGCTTTCCTGGCTGGATGATAGATTACTCAGCATTATATATATATATATATATATATATTTGGTGCAGACAAAACCGCAATTTTATCTGCACCAAATATCATCATGAAACATGTCGGTCAGCGCCAGCTATCTGGGCGTTATGTCGCTGACATATTCCGGAGATGCATATACAACATATTCTATATATGTCCAAGATTAACGGAAACGACTGCCGTTTCCGAAATTTAATGAATACGTGTAATGTAATGTAATCAACAATACCGAAAGGTGATGTAATAATAAATATATATATATATATGTGTGTACGACTAATCTACATACTCTGTTCGGTTGTAATAATATATATATATATATATATATGTGTGTACGACTAATCTACATACTCTGTTCGGTGAGCAGATGAAGAATTCTTGTGATGAGTGTTTCGGCCCGTTTCGGACAGTTCTCAAGTAGGAGCAGCAGCTCGGGACTGTCCATGCCCATACCCTTGACGGGCTGCTCTAGCGACCACAGGATGGTTCGTTTCGTGTCGGCCGGTGCCGCGACGTAGACGTGGGCTAGGTCGTGTATGAGCGAGTGATTTACCGGTAGTAGAGCGAGATAGAGAGTCATGCAGAGCTTGACATCATCCTCGAGCCAGACGTTGTCGCCCGGCTGCTGATTCGGGTAGAGCGTCGCCGGCGGTGAAGGCTCGAGAAGGGCGCGCAGATGCTGCAGAGCATAGTTCTCGACGGCCTCCTTCATTTCGGCCGACTTCTGGGCCAGAATCAGGCACTGCTTAACAGCCTGTTGGCGCACCTCCTCCATGTGGTTGACGGTCAGCTGCAGAAGCAGTTCGAGGTAGTGCTTCTGCCGGATCGGCCTGTACTCGATCAGCGAACGAAGGATGTGCAGACCGTGGTTGACGGACACCTCGTTTTGGCAGTACTGCTGAAGAATGTCGATTGCGTTCTCGGTCACCACTGGTGCCTCCATGAACACTCGCTGAAAGATGACGTCCCGGTCGCGCGTTTCAACCTTTATCAACAGGTCCATGAGAATGTCGTGCAGACACTGCGAATAGTTTTTCAGTGGGGGATCAGTGGCGGGCTGAGCTAAATCGGCGGTATACTCCTCAAACAGCCACGCCATAACTAGGTCGGAATTCGACCTAATGTCCTTAAAGATGTATTCGCGAATGATCTCGGCAATATCGCCGCGCTGTTGCATCGCCACACCAGCGATCGTTTTCAGTTGCGCCTTCGAGTGTTTCGTCAAACCTGCGTAGAAACGACGAAATTACAATTAGCACAGGTCTATCTACAAAACACTGAAAGAAATACAAAGTCAAGTAGAACAAACATTCATTTATTAATAGCTTGATTCACTAGAGACCCAATAAACTCCCCACGTAAAGCATGCCTGCGTATATGGAAAACATGTATATATTCAATACATTTCAATCACTGCTACGACCATCATCACTCTTGTCTCCATTCCAGGTACATCTACTTGTATTCGTATGCGTTTCTTAGACCGGCCCCAGCTGCTTGATTATGTCTCTTGAATGATTCCCCTATGTATGTAATGATTGCAATGACTACTTATAAAGCATGCCATATATGTCTATAACACAAATAATAATAATAATAATAATAATGACTCACAGAACTTACCCGTTTTAAGCAGCCTGCGCACCGTGTGAATCAAGAAGCTTTCGAGTTCCTTTTTACTCATGGGCCGAGTAACCTCAGCAAGATTAAGCTGACGCGCACGCATCTTCAGCGCCTCGGCACCGGAAGGCAACAGCACAGGAGGAGCTTCTTCAGGAACCTCTACATCCTTCTGGGCTTTCTTAACAGCGGCCGCCTTAGTGCTGCCGATGGTTTCGATATGCATCGGTTCCTAGAGTAAAACAACGCAAGAATCAAGTGGCATAGAATAGATATAAAATATTGTGAATAAAACATTACTCACCCTGCATTCTCAAACATTTATTTTCTAGATAGGTTTGACCGCCGGGTGGGTCAACAGCTGCACATATATGAGCCGCAAAAAGCGTAGGCCATGCTTATAGCTCACCTAGAGTGATCTTTTTACGAGGTTGTTTTCCCTCACCTGCTTATAACTCACCTGCTTGTCTTGAACCTTCTTCATTTCCATTTGTGCTTTGCGCATCATCTCCTCGACGCCTTTGCCGAGGTTTTGGGCTGTTATCTGAGTGGCCATTAATCGGGCGAGGTGGGCAATTTGCTGTTCAGTACCCGCAACGCTGATTGGCGTGTAAGTTGCCTGAAAGTGGGCTGGCATTGTGTCGGGCAGTCGAAGCTGCAGTAGACAGCCAGTTACGGGCAACCACAACACGAGCATAGGCGGGACATCACCAACAATACAACGGCACACAAAATAACAACAACGACAGGGACAATAGCGCACAAAACGTATTATTATGCTCAATCCATACAATCATCATGCAATCACCTCGATTATCTGCTTGTACTCAGTTGGCGGTTTGGAAAATATTTAAAGAAATTCTTGGAATGTAAACGTCTGCGACTACTCATACTTTGTTCTCCACTGTCTCACTGCTTCTACAACAATTGCTCAAAAAACATTTAGTTTTCCAAGATAGAAAAAAGACTCGGTGGTAGAGGATCCCTTTCTCACATCAATCCCAAAAGAAAATTGTCTATAAAGAAATAGACGCTTTATTATACACAACTGGAACCATAAAAATATATTAAATTTTGTTATTACGAATATTAATTATAACATCACTACTGGGAGTACGTTCACAAATTGACCATGTGACTAGCCAAAATTATTATAAACAGCAACTGTTCTCACATGTATCAAATGCTTGTTCATCCCACTTAAAATTATATGCCGTCCAGATACAAATGCAGGGACAGAAAACTAAATACGACCACTATTAGTCTTATTTTTAAATTAGGGCCATACGTTTGAATTATCAATTAACTGGGACGTTGTTGGACGGGACAAACGTCCATCTTACCAAGTAAATAGTGAAAGAAGAGGAATAAAATACATCACTATTATAATCATATGAACTACTATACTATCATATATATATATATATATATATACTTAATGTATTATACAGAAATAAACATGGATTTATATATATATATATATATATAACGAGACAGTCATCCATTTCATCGGGCCAGTCAAAACATAGTAAACACGTGGGAAAGCTAGATAACCGACAGGATACAGTGCCGACATCAATCGGGTGTGCCAGGGACGTACCATACTGATGAGTACAATGTCGGTGACATTAAGCGTTGTTAAATGAGGCGTCAGGTCGGCAGCAGTGATGTCAATAGCGCTCTTAGTTGTGTCCTTGTGAGCTGTCCTTGGCACGGATCGAACGCCCGTCCGGGCGTTTTCTTCGGCCTCATCGGCCTCGGCATCTTCATCCTCTTCGCCGACGCCAGTCACGGACGACGGCATGATTCGGGACATTTTCGGAGCAGTCGGCGCTTCGGTAGGAATTGTTCTCTTCCGCGACGATTCTGTCAAACCATTATCGTCGTCCAAATATGTCAAATATGTGTGTATATTAAATCACTGTATTGAAAACATCGTTTATTGTAGTATAAGCAGGGTTCGATAAGGGTATCTCCGGTATTTCCTTGCTAACGCAATACGCATTTCAACTTTTGAGTTATATATATATATATATATATATATATATATATATATATATATATATATATAGGTTTTTCTCGGTGGATTTCGCAAAGGATTTCCACAAAAAAACGCACTAAGTTACGCTTGCAAGTTATTCGCTTTGAGCTGAACGCTTCACAGTTCTCTTTGTGTATATGTTGTATTCCTATGCGTAATACGCACACGCACAATCACAGAAATATATTTAGTTCACCTGGCAATATGACAGTGTGCCATTTCTGGCATACCGCCATTTTATTTACCGACGACGGCAAGCCATTTCTATCGTAAGAGTTATAGTCTCACTACAAACCTTGAAGAAATTTCGCTGGGAGTTGCTTGGCAAGCTCGTGTGGTGTGGCGCCCAAGTCGGAGAGCAGAGGTCGTCAGTTGTGGCGCATAACTCGACGCAGCTGGGTGCTTGCACAGGAGCAGCAGATGCAGTTTGAGGTGTTTTCGCACGGATGACACCTGCGACTTTGACAGAGTCGGGGGGAGATTTGCGTGGAGCGTCTCGAGTGCGGAAATCACACGAGATATAAACTCAGAACTGCAAGTTGATGAGCAACACGATTAGCAACGAGCGAGCGCGTGTGTATGTATATGTATCACGAAGTATACTCTAACTTATGTGGGTCACTAAGACGTCACTCTACTGACCGAATCTATCTCGGGTACAGCACAGACACGCTGCAGATTGCTCGGATTCCACGCGACTTACAACAGTAAACTTAATCGTACTTTTCTACAGACTATTTATCCGTCAGTAGCGGACGCTCACACGACGAGTAGTCAACGAAATCCTGAACCTGCACTCACCGGAGCTTAGCAATGATAACCAGAGCCTGGGTACAGGTCATTAAGTTGATCGCCGAAATGTGCTGCGTTCCATGGAAGACGACGAGGTTCTCGAGCGTCTTCTTGGCCTGATCCTCAAGGGCACTCAACCGGATCACCTGCGCCACGTGTGTAGGTACATCGTCTAGCGAGACGTCATCGGAACTCTTTGGCGGCGAGTGAACGTCAGGGAACGTCTGACACAGGACCACCATCTCCATGAACTTGATCACTTGCGTTCGAATTCTAAATAGGCAAACAAACCAAGCCGAGCCAACGAAAATGTCATATTAACAGCAGCCTACCACACATCGCTATCGTGCTTAATGAGAAGTGCTTTCTACCTTAAACTTCTTTATTAATGAAAGACGAACGATATCTATAAGCATCACCGTTTCAAAAAGCAGGTTTGCACTCATAATTCATTTCGGTGCCCACTCTAGGTAGAGTGGTACTTCAGCCAGCATAATATCCATTGAAACCCTCGTACAACTATAGTCGGGGTATATGAGGGATTAAGATGCGGAACGCTCTCAAAGTATGTTCTCGACAATCTATGTGTTTTTGTATAGTATGATATATGACATGCATATTAGTTGCTAAATAGTTGTGAATATATGTATAAACGGAGTTCTTGCCCATCGTTGTAGCTATCAAGGAAGCCGGAAATGGTTTCCCGAATTTGCTGGAAGTAATTCCATGTTCCTTTTTTCAGATCGTCGAAGTCCATCGCACTCTTAGACGCACATATCCACCTGTAGAACATGAAATATACGACGATATTGACTATTTGGTTTTTTGCGCGCAAATTCCAATATCGATACCCTAATTAAATCATTTTATATATATTATTTTTCACTTATTATCAGTCTTATTTTTCAACAGCTTATATATATATATATATATATATATATATTCTCATAAGTAATATATGTCGGCAACATAGAAAATACCCACCGCAAGCAGACTTTATACAGCTGTGTTGCAGCTTGGATCGCGCGCTTTTGAATGTTCGGGTTGTCTTCCCGAAGCATCATTTGGATGTTAGCGACGACTTTAGGCAGGATAGCAGGGTCCCGCTTGCATGCCGCTTCCATGAAACCAATAAGAAATCTGCGTAGCGAAAACATGAACAAATACAGAGAAAAGTTAAATATTAAGAGCAGGTCAGAACTAAACGACTCCACGGTTTGTAGAACACCACGAATTGATTTTTGCGGACAAATTAAACTAAACTTAAAATAACAGTCAGACAGTCGTACATATACCGTTTTTTGGTGTGTGTGAAGTTACGTTGTAATTATTTTAAATTTTGTAATATATATATATATATATATATATATACAGAGAGAGGGGGAGAGAAAGAGAGAGACGTGCTTTGAATGTAATATTGTTCTTCTATTCTGTTTTATATGATTTCGCTTAATATATATTCATATATACATATACGTAAACTTGTGTTGTAACTTACTTCCTGACGTCGACGCTGCGGTCATTTTGGAAGGCAAGAACTTCATCGAGAAAGTTGTCCAACAAAGCTGCGTCCCTTTGTGTAATGAGCTCTTGCACCGTTCTCAGATTTTGGATTTTGTGCTGCTCCTTAGTTGCTGTTGCAGCCTCATTTAAGAGGGCCACCACCTTGTTAAACAAAAAATATAAAACACCAACATATGTGTGAATGTACGTAATAATCTATACGCCATGCTAGACATTCATATAGACATGCTTAGATGAAATATATATATATATATATATATATAAAGGGTAGGGTACAAATAAACACAAGCTGACGTTACCAAAGCACGGACAGATGAATTGATACAGTGACATTCACATGACATCAGACAGACCATTTTCACCTAATCATAATTCCGTGAATCCCGCACGATAGGATGAAATTCATCTCACGTTCTTGGACACGCCGACAGCGTCTTGACACACAAACGAATGGAATAATAACGTCTCCAGGTAGTTTTACAACTACATCAGGAAATACTTTATTCGCAGTCGACGCGCTTACATACATTTATACATGCATGCTTCGAAGACTCGTTGAAGACACTCTAAATTTGGAAGTATGGATTGCTGGCATGCCTTTCAAATCGAGCCAGACCTGTATATATATATATATATATATATATATATATATATATTCAATCAATTTCATTTAATAGTAAGAACATGGGCCCGGCTTGATTTGAAACGCATGGCAGAAATCAATACTTCGCAATGTGAAAAGGCTCGAGCGATTCGTTCGTTTATATATATATATATATATATATATTTATATACATGTTCTCGAACGCTTGAACGTAAACCCCCGCGCATACCCGTTGGCTGATATCCTCCGGCCCGACGTCGCTTTCGTCGGCGAAGAACTGCGCCGCAGTTGGGATGACCTTTGCCATGTTCATGGATTTTTGGTCAGATGTGGCCAGCTGAGACAGGCGGCCTCGTCTTCTACGCGATACGCTGGTGCAGGTGGCCAAGGTGTTGCCGACTCATGAGGCTTCACTGAAGCAGTAGTAATAGGTCGACGACAATACAGGCGGCCAGTTCCATTGTTGTGTATCCATCCACCGCGAAATTACTGACACAGACTAGTTTTGCTTTGGCAACTCAGGCAACTGACTTGACGTCCCAACTGACTGACGAAATGTCACACCGCTGTTGAAGATTGATCACGACAACGAAAGAGAAGAGAGCAATGTTTCGTGTCTCCTCAACCGGTCCGATTTACTACGTTCCATTCCATCGTGCGACAGGCGGCATTCGAATGGATGCATGTCTGTTTACATTCCGTGCGCACACTCGGACTGCAGTGTTTATTTCTCTAAACGTCGACACTTTCGTCTGCTATTGTGTTGTTGTTGTTGTTATTATTATTATTATTATTATTACAGTCAGGCAATTATGAATTTAAAAATTAAAAATATTATGATTTGACTAGTACAGAAAAGGAGAGGGCGAGATCAGCGCGAGAGACACATCTACTTTAAGGCGGGCATGATTTTTGCAGTTCTCGTCTGCAGTGTATTACTTAGCTTTTTGTTTGTATCGCAGTATCCCGTAATGCGACGCAGCCCTAAGTACTACTGCGCAAAAAACAAATAAGTACTAAAAGGAGACACCTCATTGCAAATTTACGTTAGAATCTCCTTATATATATATATATATCCTCGTACTCCTAAAGGTGTAGTGAGTACCAGATGCGAGTTGACGTGAGACTTTTTAAACAACTAATGCGGAGTAATAACGTTAGTACCTTTTTCACAGTACGTCCAAATAATCTTCGTAGTGGAGTGTCAATTACGCCACCGGAACTTGCTAATGTCGAAGTGCTGAATAATGCGTTTGCATAAAGAGTTTTGCGACGCGCTCATTTGTGTAAAGACTACAATGTGAATTCAACACCCATTTTTCAATAAAGGAGACTTTGTGTATATATATATATATATATTATATATATATATATATATATATATATACATATTTAATTTTTGATGTTTCTTTTAATTCAAAGCGTCTGTCAATCTCGATCAGACCGCATAGTCAGGGGTGCCGCAAGGATCGTGCATTAAGGCCCCTGCTCTTCAGGAAGATACGCCCTCGATCCCCTAACAGTGATTCCAGAAGGAGTCACTTATCTCTTATTTGGGGACGATTTAAAAATATACTCAGGAGTTGACAATTCCACAAGTATTATTCAACTAGCAATTAAAAACATTGAAAACTGGTGTTGTGAGAATAAGATGCAAATATATGTGCCTAAATGTGCCGTGGTGTCATCAGATGGCAGTTCACCACTGTATACACTCGCTAACGATGCAATAACAGTAGTTAATTTTTTTCGTGATCTTGGTGTGATTGTGACCCCTGTACTGCAGCCAGGTTTGGTCTCCTCATACGGCAGAATTTATAAATACCATTGAGAGGGTACAGGCCAAATCTATCAGACGGATATCAAAAAGATGTCATATTCCTCGGGACTGACCAGACCATGTTTAAATATAAAGATAATGGACTGCGAAGTGGAGTGAATGTTATATCACTGGAAGTTGCGCGCTCAGTGAAGGTAAACAACACATTCTCGTGTAGAGTTCCATGAATTCTGCGAAGTCGACAGACGTGGTGTATGTACTAATTATATTCAGATGTCAAATATTTTGCTAAAAACAATGTATACTTAGGCATATATGACCCTTGAATAAAGATGCTTTTGACTTGATTTGACTAGTATTCAGATTTGGCGCGCGGTCCATGAGGCCGCGGCATTTCCGCGCCGATTATCGCTAAACAGCTTCTTTCCTTTTTGTTGGAGGTTCCGAGAATGCAAAATGCACATGATTCGCTGGCAGTTGTCTAGTGTGGGACTCACAAACCTTCTAAACCCGTATTCCTCATCATCGTTCCTGTTCAAGCTCGAAATTGCGTGACATTTTTTCGACAGATGGACAACTAACTTCTATCCTAGAAAAGGACGCCAGCTTTTTTCTCACCATAGAGGAAGTAAGATTGTGAGAAGGAGGAGTGAGCGATACATTTCTGGAGGAGCTTTGAGAAAGAGTAAAAATTCTGCATATGCGGACTATTATGTTCTTAAAGTAAAAATTTAGGTTGGAAAGTTGTGTTTTCAACTCGGCTCTAACACATTTAGCAGGGCGTGACGCATGTCCTATAGGCGATCCCAAGAGGAAACTTTCACCTAACCATACAGAGGCTGTATTTCCGTGCAAACAAACATGTGAGCTTAAGAAAAGTATACGTATCATATCGAGTATACATATAAAGTAAACAACTTAATGTGTCCTTCAAGAGCGCACCTAATGTTGCGGGTTGAGAAATTAATGGATTGCGGTTACCGTAATTGACTCATTTCTTTTTGACGACAACCTGTCGACCACTATTTTTCAAAAATACACATAGAATCAAAGTTAGTATTCAATGCCATCAAGAATATGTTAATCATAAGAAGAAAAACTAGCTTCAGTTAAATAGCAATCTCCAGCAGATGGCCATGGAGTTAGCACAAGGTCGTCGGCGTAGAGCTTACGAACCCTTTACGGCAAGGTCAACGGAAAAAGCAACAGACACTGCGAGTTATAGATTCTCTGCGACTTTTTGCACGGCCCGCGTAAGGTCCGCCAGCTTGTTTCGATGCTATACTCTACGGCGCCATTCTCACCACCAAACCAACCTCTACCTCACGTTCGACGCATGGAGCAACTCTTTTTTTCTCAACGCAATGTCCTTCGATGCATTGTTCGATTCGGTCATTGTTGTTCTATTAGTGTCCGAGTGAATGTGTTGCTCGGTAACTGGCTGAAGAGACTGGCTAATCTGTGTTGTTATTGTTTTAATTGTTGTTGCTGCAGTTATCGCTTGCCCTGAAAATGCAGGCAAACAATAACAAAGAGAATAACTCTACTAACAAAACAGCACGGCCACTGCGTCGTGACGTGAACAACGACGAGGATGGCCGCCGGAGAGGGCATCGCGTCGAGCTATATGCTTCGGTCGACACTTATCGGCCATACGCAGGACGTTCGAGTGGTGGCAGCAGCCTGCTACCCGGAAGGCGCGATCATCACCGGCTCGAGAGACCGAACCACCCGGATCTGGACACAGAGCGAGTACGTATTCAGCCATTGTCGTCCACCCAATGTTCGCTACACCACGTTCCGGCTTGTTCCGTCGATATATATATATATATATATATATATCCGCTCAAAGTGCTAAGATTGTAAATAAGCTTTAAATCATATATATATATATATATATATATACGTTCGAGATGTACACCCGCCCGACGTAATGGTGGCTTTCATTCCGGTGCGCTAATTAACAATCGAGACTTCTTAGCGTGCTGCTAGATAGGCGGATCAAGCCGCTACGAGTCGCTACACTCGGGCGGAATTCGTCTAAGTATGACCGGCCGAGAATTGATTGTGGAAAGTCATTGTTGTTGTTATTGTTGTTTTCGTTCACGTGTTTGGTGGTGTTCAAGATGTTGTCGTCTTCGGTGTCGATATTATACGGCACAAGTATGTGAGCGATTTCGTTTTCTTTCTCTCTCATGAAGACGTAATGTCTGTCTGTCATAGGAGCAGCTATGATATTCGAGAGACGCCAAGTGCAAGAAAGGCAACACCTGTAGCTGGTTGGGAGTGGTGGCTTACTCCAGGTTCCTGGTGAATCCGAACACAGCTACCAGTTTTCTTGTCAGTTAACTTGGATTCGATTGATTTGGACACAGACTTCACGTTCATTCAGACATTTAAGCGCTAGTTAATTTTCATTTTCTGAAAAATTTATATTACATCGTTTGTAGCATAATGATGTTGAACATTTTCAATAATTCAATAAATAATAAGGGTGGATTGCGTTATTATTTTGACGACCTGAAAGATTCGAAAGCTCTGTGCTCGTCTCTCTGAATCTTGCATTTTATTTTGTTTCTTTCTACTTAGGGAAGTAATGGCTGTCGTAGTCTTTGATTCGTTTTATTTATTTATAACCCTAACACAGAACTGCAAAAATTTTAGAACGTTAGTTTCGGATCGGTTCCTGTCATGCCGAGATCGGACCCACGGCTCCTAGTTCAGTCAGCGTCGCCGGCTATCTTCTTCACTCCATCCCGTGTATATATATAGAAAATATTGTGATTATTTATTATTAATTTACAATACATTTGCACACTCGGCAGTACTCGCCTAAATATATATATATATATATATATATATATAGTTTTTTTTAATATACTTTTATTCATTATATTTGTAATAGTCCAACGATGGGAACATGACAATTGGGTCCCTGCGAACGTGTGCACTTTTACGAAGGGTCCAATGTAGGAACCAACCATCTCTGGAGGGTTCCCCGTACCGAAGCCGCGTTGCCCCGTTGCACATCCAGCGACAGACGCTGTCTAAGAAATTCGCCCGCTCGCCTATCACCGCTGGCTAGACCTAGTCGCTCCCCGACCTTCTGTAGCAAACCGCGAGTGGACGGGCCCGGCCCGCCAAGTGTCTCGAAGGCAAGTGGGTAGAACCCGTACGGGTACCCGATGTTCTGGTATTTTCTCACCTTGCCTGCCTCAGCGAGAGCTGAAGCATATCCGGCCCGGGCCGCGCCAGCACTAACCATTGAAGGGGCTAATGAGTCAGTAACTCGCGTCCCAAACCAGCATGCAACCGCTCTCGAACGGGGTTAAGGTCAGACCGTCGGGTCTCTTCCCGCCTTCCCTATCCAGTCCGACGGGTTCCAGGACGCACGGTAGGCCACTAGAGCGTAGGGCTCTGCTGAAGGTTTCGTTCAGGGCTTGGTGTCGGGCTCGCCTACCTGCGCTGATGATACAGGATAGCCCGTGGCGTCCATCCGGCTGGACGGCGTCACCGCAGACGCAGGTATGAGCGTGCGCAAGGTCCGTCCCCAAACGAAGTCCCACCGCGATTCTCACCGACTCGTCATCTAGTAGTGTCCCGATCCGAGCACAGGGTATGGCGTGGAGCCATGCGCCCGCCCCGTTGGAGGAGACGGCGCGTAGCCTGGCCCTATCAGCATCTGTGGCGCTTCCCGCGATGAGATTTTCAACACTTTGCTCATGTAAGGCCGCCGACCAATCTCTCTGGCGTCCAGCTTCGGCGGGCTCGTGGCCGCACAGGGCAACTGCTCTACGGCGGCTTGTTTCCAAGCGATCTTCTAGGTCCGTAAGAGCGACTGAATCGAGAAGTGATTTAGCCTGTTGTAAAGACCTGTGGAGGGAAGCTACCAGAGCTACCTCCGATAGGACAATAGCATCAGGCAACCCTAAACCTCCCCAAAGAACGGGGAGTAGAGCTTGTTGACGTGCTTCTGCCGATAAACCGAGGTTCAAAAGAGCCTCAACTGTAGTAAGCACGCTGTCGTTTAGTCGCTCAAGGAGTCCCGGAGCAATCGAGCAGTCTGCACCTCAAAACAGGTGATTGAGACGTAGCGCCGAAAATGAAGATCTCAGAAGAAAGAGGCCCCGGTGAGATCCTACCAAAGAAATGCATGACATCGCATGCTCTAGTTTTTCTATCCACCTTTCGAGGGCTGCCGGAACTCCCTCTGGGAATAGGGGGACGCCTAGTAACTCCAGATCCGTGCCAACAGTCCTGCACCCTGGGAGAACCTCTAGCACCTCAGAGTCAGTAGCACCTCCTACGACATGAACCTCGCACTTTGCAGGATTTAGGGCCAGGCCACTCCGCTCCGCGAACTCGATGACTCTGTGGATGTCTCTCATAACTGCATCAGGTGCCCCGCCCAGTACACCGTCGTCTAAATACCATGTGTATAGAGGGCACTCGAGAGAGTCGACTAACTCCTTGATAGCCAGGCAAAACAGGGGGGGACCCAATGGGTCGCCCTGCTGCACCCCAGTTTGCGGCAAGATGGCTCCTTATGAGCTAGTTCCACCTGGTGGAACATACTCGGTGCCCAAGCCTTGACCGCATTTAACAGGTGGTCCCTCCGAATGGTGTTAAAGGCGATCTTAAAGTCGAGCTTGACCACAAGGGTGGCTCCGGAACGAGACTCCAAGAAGGACCGAGTTGAATGCACCGCGGCCTCGCATCCTCCCGGTGTCGCAAACCCGAGCTGATGACCACCAAGAGCACCTGATACATCCGCCTTGTTTTCAAAAATGCAGATCTTTGCCGCCAGCCTTCGGATTACGGATGAGCATGCGATCGGCCTCACACCACCATCTTTCTTCTTGAGGGCAAAAAGTCGGGCGCCGAAGATAAGGGGTCGCCAGTCGGGGAAATGCGATCCCCATCGAAGAAGATCGACGACCTTGGCCAGGGCAGCCGCAAGCCGGTCTG
The DNA here is from genome assembly GCA_003439945.1 of Dermanyssus gallinae. Taxonomy (NCBI): domain Eukaryota; kingdom Metazoa; phylum Arthropoda; class Arachnida; order Mesostigmata; family Dermanyssidae; genus Dermanyssus; species Dermanyssus gallinae. The sequence goes on along the minus strand of QVRM01005958.1, from coordinate 3,049 downwards.
CGGCAGCCCCTAGAGCGGGGGACAACAGGTCTTGTAAGAGCCGGGGTCTGCTTAAATCCAGGCCAGCTGCTGAACTACGGGAAAACGATTGTATGGCAGACCGGACGTTCTCGCCTGATGTAGTTGATGGCAGGGGCACGTGAGGAAGGCTAGGCCATGTTAGGAATGAGAGCGCGGGAGGGTGCTTATCCAGCAGCACGGCTGTCTCGCTGGGCTTCTGCGCTAGCGTGTCTTCTGAGATCAAGACCCTAGCCGCCGAAGAAACGTCGCCTTCCGAGAGCTTGGTAATGGCTAGCCGGACGGTGTCGACCGTCCGCTGCCGGGCAGGTTGATTTGGGACGGGCCTACCGCTAAGGTCAAACCGTTTTTCATCAGTAAATTCGCGGAGGTTCTTCTGGACGATAACCGCCAACGAGCGGTCATCTTTCCCACAATCGGGAAGGCGGAGGACGACGGGCGCGAAAGAGAACAGAGCAAGCCAGACAGTACTGTCGTTGTTATCTGCGACTGAGCACAACACCTTAGGAACACTTCGGCAACTTGCCTACGTACTGATTTCGGCAAGATGCGGACCAACCGGCAGCGGCGAGTGACAACTTGAATGACACTGACTAACTGATCCGCGGTAAACCAAGAGTTCGAGCGCTCTGACTCGTCGACTATGTTATGGGCACCCCATCCGTGCTTCACCGTTATGTGTCGACGCAGGCCTCTTCGTGTAAACGTAAGTGCGCGAGTTGGACAGGGGACCCTATTAGGGTCCGACTGCCCGGACCGCGGGCTGGCGAGCCCGTGGCAAGGCCTGTTGTCTCCATGATCTGTCATTATGAGGCGAGACCTTTTAACTTGCCCACTACGGAGAGCAGCCTCATTGGAGGTCGCAACACCTCCTCCAGTGATCTTAACACCACGAATAACTTAGGCCTAATTCAATTGCGTTAACTTCCTTTGGTTGTGTAGCCGCTATTATTATTATTATTATTATATTTTCTACGAGCTAAGAGTGCTATCTTATTCGTATATTGGCCAAGTTGGCTTTTGCCGCAACTACTAGTAGTTCAGAGTGTGTCGGCCCTGATAGTTGCGTTCCTATGGCGCCCACTTGAGGGAGCTGAGGTTGAGGGGCCCACACTTTTTACACACGAGTTTTAGCGTGACGAGTTACTAGTTTGTGTTCTCCTGCCGGTTAAAGCTTGGCTCTCTTTTGCTTTGCCTGGAACTGCTTCATGCGTCAGGCACGCAAGCAATTTTATATGGAGATCGATTTGAAGGTCGTTCCTATTTGGCGATACTCGGCTTGTCATTACATACAATGATGGCGTGCTACACGACAGAGGCCGGCTTCAGCATTTCGTGACTCACCAGATACTCTCTCGAAGAGCGAATCTCCATGAGAAGGCGGTAAATAGTTGGTATTCTGGGCGGAATTTCTAGCGCTGCACTACTAGGACCGTAATAGAGTTAGTAGGTAGAGATGATCTGTACTTCGACCGCGCCTTTGCATATATACATATACATGAATTGCAGTCTAGCTCTTTGGCTGGTTAGAGCTCGGTTATATTTTGCATGTATCTATCGTGTATCTTGATCCAACAGTGTTATATATATACGAGGTGTGTTCAAAAAGTATCGCGACGTTTGTGTTTTTTCAAAAATTATTCATTTATTCATGAATATCTATTTTGTCCCCTTCAAAGTAATCCCCATGAGATATTATACACTTGTGCCAACGGTTTTTCCAATCTTCGAAGCACTTCAAAAAACCATTTTTTTTTATCTTGTTCAGCTCCTCCTTCGATGCCGTCTTTATCTCGTCAAGCGTAGCGTAACGTCGTCCTTTCATGGGCCTCTTCAGTTTAGGGAACAAGAAAAAGTCACAGGGGGCCAGATCTGGGGAATACGGTGGCTGCGGCATCATTAGTGTGTTGTTTTTGGCCAAAAACTCGCGCACAAGCAACGATGTGTGAGCAGGGGCGTTATCGTGGTGCAAAAGCCAATTTTTGTTCTTCCACAAATCCGGGCGTTTCTGGCGGATTGCTTCGCGCAAATTGCGCATAACTTGCAGGTAATATTCCTTATTGACCGTTCTACCCTGTGGCAAGAACTCATGATGCACCACGCCCCTGCAATCGAAGAAAACTGTCAGCAAAACTTTCACATTCGACCGAACTTGGCGCGCTTTTTTCGGTCTTGGTTCGTGCGGCAGCTTCCATTGAGATGATTGAGCTTTGGTTTCCACGTCATAACCATAAACCCACGATTCGTCACCAGTTATGACCCTCTGGAGCAAATTTGGGTCGTCGCGGACAGAGTCCAACATCTCATTAGCAATGTTCATGCGATGCTGTTTTTGGTCGCAATTGAGCAATTTTGGTACGAATTTCGCGGCGACCCGTCTCATGCCCAAATCATTGATAAAAATCGAATGGCACGAGCCAATCGATATGTTTAGGTCCTCAGCAACTTCTCTAACGGTGATTCGACGATTGGCCAATACCATTTTCTCCACTTCATTAATTTTTTCGTTGTTGAAGTGCTCGGGCGTCCGGCACGCTCTTCGTCGTTCACATCTTCTCGGCCTTCTGAGAACATTTTGTACCACCGATAAACGTTGCTTCGGTCCAAGGTAGCTTCTCCGTATGCCACAGTCAACATTCGAAATGCATCCGCGCACTTAATTTCGTTTTTCACACAAAATTTGATACAGGTTCTTTGATCCATTTTTTTGAATAGGTAAAAATCGAAGACGATCCAAAACACGTGCAAGCAAAGCAGCTGTCAACAATTAAGTGAACATTCAAAATGGCCGAGCTTGTCGGCATAAGTGAGAGACATGAGTACCAACATAACGCCACAAAAAATCGAAATTCGAATATACGTAACCCGCGAAAATTCAAAAGTCGCGATACTTTTTGAACACACCTCGTATATATAAAGCGTATTTGTACGGCATCATGTTTATCTAAGATATGAACATTTATATAACTCTTTTGCAGCACGTGAATATATATATATGTATACATATATATATATATATATAATAAATATA
>QVRM01005957.1:0-34315 GCA_003439945.1 Dermanyssus gallinae | reverse complement strand
GCTGCTAGCAAGGCTAGAGTTGAATCCCGCCGTCAAAAGCGTCGTCCCATGTCTACAGTGCAATGTTGGACAAACCCTTTTAAATATCCGCTTAGTACAAAGCACCCCCGCGGCTCTCAATACGTCTCCTGCACCGAGCCTAGAGCAACCCCTAACCGATCAGTTAAGCGCTCACCAACGACAGAATTTCTACGAGCGAGTGAAAATAGCCAATTCTCCCTTGTATCCGACGTCCGTACATTTGTGCAGTAATCGAACCCCGTAATACAGCCCAGCTTCGTACTCTGCCGATTAACAGGCTATAACTATATATGATCAATAATAGGCCATCACCAGCCAATTATCAATCAGCTCAAGTACATCTCCCGATTTCTATCGCCCGTGACACCGAAATCAAACGCGAACTAAGATAAACACCTCGGCCTCACTACCACACCGAGAATACTTAGACTCTTCCAACAGCTCATAGTTTAAATGTATTTCACTTTGGCTACAGCAGGGTTTATGCTCCATTTAATTCGCTTCTGCTCTACGATACTCTACTACGAAGAAATGCCTACGACACTTGCTCAAAAGCATCTTTTTTTTCGTTTCTAAATTCATACACAGCGGCAAAGTTTGCGTGTTAATTCGCGTGTTATTTGCAGAAGCGCGTTTTATTGGCTTTGACGACCATTGAGATTCGCCTTGATTTCTCCATACTAATCTTCAATTCTTCATCTTTTGTCGCTTGTCCTGCCACTATCCGATACACCTCAAAAACATGGCATGTTGGTTTTTCAGTCTGAGCCAGACTTAGTTAGCACACGAAGGACCGATTATGTAGCAAGCGCCAAACATGAAATGATATTTATTTAAGGCACCAAGTGAAAAATTGTTTTTGGAAATTAGGCTAACAGTGAAAATGATCTTGCTTGTTGCCTGTCGATATCTAAACAGTCATGATTGTCTGACCGTCTTCACTAGAGGGCACGTTGCACGTTTGATACAAGAGCATTTGTTTTCCGTATACCGACTTATGCACGTTCTACGGGCAGAATGATCACAAGTACAGCTCGCACAAAAATTCATCTTCACACCCTTGCTTATTGTGAAATGCGTCATACAAAAAGTACCAGCAATTGCTCTATTTGGCAAGTATCAGTGGTTTCAACTCTAAATACGCTCGCATAATTAATGCTAGCTTACTTATCTCATAAATGCCAAGTCATATGCGGGCGATATCCGGAGACTAACAGTCCAAGACTAACTAATGAGCTTATCATGTCTATGAAATAGAATCGTTTATTGTTGTACTCGTAGATGTATCACGGCTACCGAAACCCAATAGTTGCTCTATAAGTCTAAGAAATTCTCACTTATTTCTACGGGCGTCTGAAATAACAACGCCACATTAGAATTTCTGAAAGCAAGTGCTGAGCGCCGCTCTGTTAGTTACAGTTACATCAAATCGGCTTATAGCTGACGTTTATTGCCCGACAAACATTCTCTGTCACTTTAGATAACTAGAGTTGAAGGCAGCGGGCTGGCGAATTTTCGAATGAAAAGCTTGGAAGCCACCTCCCGACACATGACGTAAAAGCGCACGAACAGCATGTACCGTTCTTGAAAGGGAAACAATAGAAAATTCAAGGCTACGTGCCTATATATATATATATATATATATATATATATATATATATATATTTAGAAGATAGTCACAGCATACAGGTAAATCAACGTATTGTATTTACAAAGCGTCGACGACCTTAACACTGGCGGCGGGGCGCCTGGTATGACAAAAGATGTTGCAAACGAATGGCAACGGCTTCCGCCCTTTGATGCTTCTTTATTTTTCATTCTCCGGTCGGGCAGCCACTGCTGGGTGAACAAACAGTTTGAACCTTGCGTCAGGTGACAACGCTAATTAATCGCTTAACTAACGCCTGACACTTTCGATGCCTTTCGTGGCAATGCTAGCTCTGCTAGAGTCAAGATGATCAAATAAAAATATTAATAATTACATGTATATAATAGCAGTTATTATTGATATTAGCATTGTCATCATCATCATCCGTGCAAGTTGAATCGAGTATAATTGCAATAATAGTTTCTTCTGTATTAATTTTGTTATCAAATTGTTGCCAGCCGGCATATATATATACATCAGTTTCTATGGGCCTCTTCCCCTTGGGAGAGGGTCAGGAATCAACGAATCATTCTCTCGTTACCACGCTGAACTTCCAAGGCGATGCACTGTCTCAGAAACGCTGTGGACGTTTGCTCTTGTTCGAATTCTCGATGATCTGGCCGAATGTGCGCGGTACGGCCATGGCCTCCCGTCCCCATATGTTTGACGTCTCAATAATAAACGGGCAGATGTGTGCTAAAATGTGTGTAACAAGGGTTCATAATGAAGAGTTTTGACCCTCGGCTTTGAGTACAACGCCGCCTACTACGTGCGGAAGGTCGCCGTATAACTCGCCGCATAAGTGTTCCGAATCGACACGTCCCCGATCAGCAGTTCCCGCGCGCCCAGGGGGTCAGGGTCATACCGCCTGGTATAATGTTTTCTTCATCACACAGATATGTAGGCTCAACAAGCTCGGTAAAGCTCAATAATAATAATAATAATTAATTATTATTATTATTATTATTATTATTATTATTAATTATGATTAGCACTTATCACATATTAGCATCGTCGTAATGTCTAGCATAAGTATACGTTTTTAACGTACTGCTTGCATACACGTGCAACCCGCGAATTGTCTCAAGCAGTTTAAGTCTAAGTTGTGCCAGCTCATTCGGCCAACACGGCTTAGGCAAAACTTAGAAGTGTGCATTCTCAGGAGAGGAAGGGTTGTTTTCTTCGTCGTAGCGTTGTTATAATTCCTGCTGCACATAATCTCTCCAGTTTACATTGCACCATGACATGGCACTGCCTCATGTGCCTCGACCAGTCTACTGGCCACTAAGTGTTAGGCACTTCCTTAAACCGATGTATGTCTCGATGACCCGCTTGACTTGAATGATAGATTCGCAGGGTTTTGTTGTCGCCGTCGGCTCTCATCGACTGGTCAGGGCGATGTCGCCGCTTGGATGATATCCGATGTCCGCCAGACCGAATCTGTGAGGGTCCTGGGCCACTACGTACCGTTTCCACTTTAGTTTATTTAACTCTCCCCCTCTCCTTCTCTCTCCCCCCCCCCCGTCTCTCTCTGGTATCGTTCTTGCTGTTCTTCTAGCTCACCTCGTCACCTAGCTTTTTCTTGTTGTCTGTATAGTTCTCGCACGGTAGACCTTGGTCTAACCCCTCGTCTAACTTGTTGCGTCGTATGACCGGTCCGACAACGACTGCTACTACTACTGCTGCTGTATTAGTAGTAATCGTAGAAGTAGTACCAGCACTACTCCCCCAACTTCTACCCCCCGCGACGACTACCCCAGACGGTTCGACAGGGTCACACGACAGCAGCACCAACGACCACCACCACCACTACCACGAAGAAGACACTTCGACCATGGTGACAAAAACAAACGCAGCTACAACAATAGCAGCAACAGCTTTAGTAGCACCACCACCAGCAGCACAACAACACCAGCAACAACAACAACAGAACAGCACCACACGACAACAACAACAGCAACAACAATCGGCACGCAAACCACAAACCGGGTAGGCGACGCGCTAAATGCTTGTTGACTATCGACCAACCTCCACCTCCATCCTGCCAACCCGCTACGGCAGCGAAGTCAATGACAACATCGACTAGCCGTTAAGGAACAGATTGTTGTTGTTGTTGCTGTTGTTGTTTTTGTTGACTTACGACGATGGCTTCAGCAGCAACAGCAACAGCAGCAGCGGCTTGAGGACTGTCGTCGTTGTTGTTGACGTTGCTGACGTGTGTGCGGATAGATACTATTGAATAGACATGTTTAGCCTGGTGGTTATTGACACCACCAACAGTTGCGGCGAATCGGCTAGTTAATCGGCTAGGTCACACCCCTTCTCCTTCCTCATATATATATATATATATATATATATATATAGAACATATATATATATATTATATATATATATATATATTATATATATATATAGTGTGTGCGTGAGATAGAATTGCATAGTTAAGGGCTTTTTAGTATTGTCACCGTTATCTAAATGCAATGTGTTGGTTAGCACCTTTCTAAAAAACGCTTGTGTTTTTTTAATATCGAATTGAAAGAGTTACGCTAACAAAAAGTATATATATATATATATATATATATATATATATATAAGCGTGTGTCCCAACAGGAGCGGAACATTTCAATTTGACGCCATTTCTGCCACTGTGCCTTGATGTTTAGACTCTGAAACGGCTTAATGGTAGATAGTCCAAAATTATTCAAAATTAGACACAAGCTAATGAACGTGAACGTTTATTCTTTGCTAATTGGCTTCAATGTGACTATTTGTCATCCGTTGCCAACGTGAGTATCCCTAAGACAAATGATTTTTTATATCTATATATATATATATATTCAGAGATGGCTGGTCCCGACGCTGAACACCCATTGTAGTACACATGCTTGCAGAAACCCAAATGCCCTTTATTAACATTTAATTGTTAATTTACAAAACCTAAAGATGATGGTACCGTCGGAAAAGCCCCAAACTATGCAGGTGACGGTGAAGGTGGCGTTCTCTAATGAAGATAATCACAGAAGCCTCAATAATAGGATCGATTCTGGTTAGGCAGAGTACGAGCAGAGGAGGTAGTGCTTGCCCCTATTTATGACATCGGAGCAAAAGCAGGACAGGGCGGTGGACAAAACGCATTAACAAAAAATTAAGAGTATCGATAAATGTTTAGTCGATAAACCAAACCGCAACAGTGGCGGCATAGCGACTGGAGTGACAAGTTTCGCCTTTCAAATGTCTAAGTGACCGCCTTAATTGTTGGGCCATGCGCAGATCGGAAATTACTGTTCTGCATTGCTGTCTTAGCTGCCTAATGGTTTGACTGAGAGCGAAACTAGACAGAAAACAAGTAGCGTACAGATTAGGCGTCGTAGGGCACATAGCAGTGACTTTTACATGGAGATGTACGCGTCTCGTGTGTAAGCGAGAGGACGTATCATCAATTAGAAGTATAATACGTCAAATCAAGCAAAAAAAGCTCGCGGAGGACAACCAGTTAACGAAATAATACGATAGAGGGCCGCTAGCCAGAGACTGATATGGCAAAACGAATATCGCAACAGGGGCCTCGTCTTAGAGTCAGACAAAAGGCAGAGCAAAGAAGGCCGGCATGTTTAATCGCCATGCTGAATGTCACCAACTAATATAAAATAACCACAAATTGTTGAAACAACTGTGAAACCTAGTTTAACGTACTTGCAGCTATTGCGCACATCTTACACATTTAGCAACAATGAAACTTGCTCTAGCTAGTTATTTTTGGAAAAGGGCAGACAAAGAAGAGATGTTTGTTGGGCATGTTGTTGTTGTTGTTTGCGATGAAACAGGCTTTTGTCTGTCACCGAAGGACAGAAGTGACGACGAATGGTAACGTGCGTATAGAAACACTACAGAATAAACACGTGAAAATCCGAAACATCCAGCCGAATGTCAGAAGACATTTCGGCGTTCTCTCTTCTTTGTTTTCAGAACCTTGCCCATTGGTTGACCCGCAGATCATGCTTTTGACATGGCTTCAACACTAACACACACACAATTTGACGATAGTTTGCGCAGGATGAAGCTAATATTTGGCAAGAACAACTCTACTACTGTTACCTACTACAGCCGATTATAACTGGCCTTCGTCTTGAGTCAACAACTTGAGAAACCTTATGAGCCTTATTATGAATAGATCATAACGTAATAATATAAATATTGGTAATATAAAAATAAAACAAGGTGAGGGGCGCTGGAATCTGCTAATCGGCGTTTTCAAGTTAACTTTAATCTGCTTAGCTGAATAGTGGTCAAGTTGTACCCTCCCATGCACAGTTGTCCACTTTTTCATGCTATAGGAAAAGCTTAGACAAGGTTATTAAGTCGCCTTACACCGGTTTTGTATAGGTAAATAGACGGAACAAAATGGCAAAGATGGGCGACGAATATAGCATAGATCTCGTGAATTTGGCCCCGGCGCGACACAAATCTTATTTTTTTACTATTCCGACGCAATCTTTTTAGATTTGCAGACTTTTCGACTAAAGTTATGATATTAAGCAAATACAAAAGAATTTATAATAAAAAAAAAATTACAGTACTAGCTTACTTTGTTGTAATTAGCATCGTGAGGGTACCTCAGCGCAGCACCTACGCAGTGATATACGGCTGATGTTAGCAGATGCGGGTTTGCTGCTCTCTAGGTTTGTCTCGTTTTCTACCCGATTTGTGGCTCTCCTTTCCTCTACGTCTCTTGTTTTGCATTTTCGGGCTGTGTTGCCAGAATGATGATCACGGTTGGCCTCGGACACGACAGAACGGCGAGCGAGAGGTTCGGCAAATGACGCATAACGGCTGCCTTATGTATGGCCGAGATTTGAGGACGTCTGCGGAGAGCTGTTTGAAGGCCTTGACCTCGACGCTGATGACGCTGACAGCGGGGCTGGCTGCGACACAGGAATCGTGGCCGACACCGTCACCACTACATTCACGGCCACCTCTACCGAGTCTGTAGCGGGCAATTAGCTATGGCACGGCAACGATCATGCCATGACAACAAACTCGCACGCGTTGAGACCCAGATCTCTCTACTTCTCTTTAGTTATATATATATATATATATATAAGGGGAGAGACAGGAGAGAGAGAGATACCTTAGATTTCACATATGGTACACCAGCTTGGCAGAACTAGACTGAAGAATGGATACTTACTCTATATATATGAGGGCGACACAACCCCACGGTCGTTATTGCTGACGAGACACCTCACTTTATTCGGCTCGACGGTACGACCGACTCAACGGCGAACACCGACCAAGTCGGTTCAACCCGACAACTTGCCCCTCTGTGGAGGAAAAGGTGCGTTTATATGCAGATGTACACACGCCTTATATAGCATACTCACGAAAGAGAAAGCTTTTCACGAAACGAGTCTCTTGATAGTCGCTTAATACGAAATTCTATTATCATTGTTGTGTTATGAACGCTTGCGTGGGGATATAATATATATATATATATATATACCAAGTCTACCACATTGTGGTCTAATAACATCGTCTGGACATCGATGATCTTCTGACTTGCTGAAAGCGGTGGAACGTTGTGTATCTTCGTGTGATAAACTGGTATTAGGCTAACTTAGTTCATAGGCGATGGTTTTTTTAAACTTTTAATTGCCCTAAATATCCAGAGTTTTGCTATTTATTAACAGCAAGTCTACAGAGACCGGCTAAGATCCCATGCACCGCTTCTTTGTGTATGTTTATAACAATAAGTTGCGACTCGCAAAACTTCACAGTATAAAACCAGTGTTTCTAATATTTTCACGTATCTATTCTTATGCTTTCTCTTCTGTGAACCAGTTGATAAGTAATGGGCAATTTCAGTCAAAATCTGTTAATATCCTGCAAATTGAATCAGTAATAGCAGGATGGTGTACTGTTGGTTGGTCACTTTTACTGCCTAGCTGCTGGACATATATCAATGTTGGCTTTATAGTGTAAGTAAATCGTTAGAAACAAGAGGTGGATTACATTATTTTTCTTCTTTATCACTCTGCTCTTTTGCGCATTCCAAAGGCCGTAGTACCGTTTTCCACTTTCGTAATCCAAGTGCTTGTAATGGATTGCGTGGATACGCGTAGCGCAATTAATATTGAATATGTCTACAGTCTAGTAAAGTATTAAACATTTGGATATGTATGCACATATACATTTATCTAGAGATGTTTAGGGTCTAGATGTATCTAGGGAAAGACCCGGAAATCTTACGAGAAGCTGGTTCAATCTATTACGTATGGTGACTTGATCAAACACATGACACAGTGTATCAGACTTGTTAGCTCTTTTAGCCTTTTCTTCAAATATATATATTATTGTTATGTTTTAATATAGAAGCAGCTGATAAAATGCGCAATGCATACCGGCGTCTTTGTTAAAGCCATGGCAGCGTACGACTCACAAGCCCAATAATATCCAGTCGTTCTCTTTGCCCCTTGTCGGGGGTGGCCGCAGCCTTTTCGAGATTACTAAACCTGGCCATTTCTCTCTCCATTTAGGCTGCTCAAATTATATATAAATATATATATATAGATATATAAACTTACATTTATCTAAACACGTTAAAACGTGTTTTACTTGGTGTTGTGTAGGATTGTTTTATCGATGTAATTCCCCAGATACAAAAAGCATATAAATTCGAAAAAAAAACACTCGCTACTTAACTCATCAGTAAACGAATAAAATCATCTATGCTTATGCATCGGTGTATTTTTATTAGCCCATTTTGTTTATCGCTCATTTTCAATGTAAAAGAACGTGCAAAGTTCGAAATGATTTACTAATTGTTTTTGTGTCCTAATGTTCAATGGCGTAGTTTACTGATAACGTACGCTTGTGCTGTCTCCTTTTGCGTAGTCGTATACAGTCAGATTTGTGGGTGAAATAAATATGTATGCATATTGAGTGTAATCGCTAAATACATGATAGCGATTTTGCGTCGCACTAATGCAACTACAAGTAAGTGGGTCGCGCAGCTATGGATTACACGTCACGTTTTCTCCGTGATGTTTGTCGCATAAACAAGGATTGCCTGGTTCTCTTAAGAAGCTCGCAGACTTTAGCTTAGGCTCAGGTTTGCGCCCGGGTACTGCTCACAATAGAATAAGAAAGCTTGGATGGCAATCTGTCGCTGTACTTACACTCCCTGTAGTGCGCCGGGCTCCCGACATGCATCCTACCAGTCGAGTATCTCAGCCTCGGCAGGTTTAACCAGTGAACGAATTTATTTATAGCTATAATAAAGTGCGAATAAGGAGCAGGAAAACTACTAGCTTGACTATTAACTTCGCTATGAAGGGCAAAAAACTATATATATATATATATATATATATATATATATATATATATATAGTCTAATTCGACTTAAATTTCAGCATAGTTCGAAGCTGCATATTAGATGCTTTAGTTCTCCGGTAAACAAAATAATGTAATTAAATCACGAGCAAAATACATATATCTGCGCGCACATAAACATGTCGGATCAACCAAAAGTAAGAGAACTTAAACTGAGCGCATCCATCATTCACTCGTTGAACCATGATGTAGATTACGTCATGATGACACATTTCTTCACATATTACGTAGCAGAGATTCCAGCAAGCCATGTTTCAGTTCACGAAGAGGCATCAAGCGGTAAGGTGCCGAATCTGCTGTAGTATAAATCTCCAAATGGAGGGTAGGTGGAATGTGAGCGATTGAGTACTATTACTCTTTAAAACAAAAAGTACAGTAAATGTAGTGGCACGTCTGTAGTGGCATTATATATATATATATATATATATATATATACAGGTAGTTCAACAGGTTCTTAAAATAAGCTTTTTAGAATTCGAATTTTGGCGCGCTTTTATCACTATTAGAAACGGCAACCTTTCGACTGCTAGCAGTCAAAATATTAGGATGATTGGCCGTTGCGATTTCGTTTGATCGCTTCCCCGTGCAACGTATCGGCGTAATTTTGAAATATGAAGAAAAAATAGTTTCGAGTGGTTATCAAGCATTTTTATTTCAAAGGTTGGAATGCGACCCAAGTGAAAACTGAGTTAGACGAGGTGTACGGTGACTCTGCGCCATGTTTTGCCACTGTTTCCAACTGGATTAATAAGTTAAAAGGAGGTCGCAGGAGCACCGAGGATGAACTACGTTCAGAACACCCAAAAAAGGCAACTGATGAGGAAAACGTGGAAAAAAGTGCGGAAAATCGTTGCCGCAGGTATGCGAGTGAACATTAGGGAGATAGCGGAGGCCTTGGGGACCAGCTTGGGTAGTGTGCATTTCATCTTGCACGAGCACTTGAAGATGAAAAAGCTCGGAGCAAAATGGGTGCCGCATTTGCTCAACCTAGGCCAAAAAGACGCGCGTGTTTCCGCTTCACACCAAAATTTGGCCAAGATGTCGAAAAATCCGTCGGATTTTTGGCGCAGATTCGTGACCGTTGAAAGCTGAATCCATCACTACACTCCCGAGACCCAAGAAGCATCTCGCCAATGGTGTGCACCTGGTGAAGGACCTCCGAAGAGGGTGCGGACAACGGTTTTTTAGGACCAACGTGTGATAATTCTGGTCGACTACCTTGAGAGCGGTAAAACGATCACGGGAGAATATTATATAAGACTGTTGGACTGCCTGAAGCACTCATCGTGAAACGGCCCGCTTTGCAGAAGAAAGTTGTCCTGTTTCACCAGGACAATGCTCCTGCACACAAGTCGCAGCAAGCATCGGCAAAACTGGCCCAACTGAGGTTCGATTTTACTGAACAACCTTCCTATTCTCCAGACCTGGCCCCCTCTGATTATTTCCTCTTCAGACATTTGAAGAATAGTCTCGGTGGAAAGCGTTTTTCCAGCAATGAAGAGGTTAAGGCTGCTGTCAATGCCTATTTTCAGTCTAGAGACGCGGAATTCTACCCAAGAGGTATAAATGCTCTGAAACCTCGGTGGGAAAAGTGTATTGAGCTTCTCGGGGAGTATATCGAATAAGAAAAATATAAAAACATGATTTAGAAAATTCTTGGTTTTCATTTTAAGAACTTGTTGAACTACCTGTATATATATATATATATATATATATATATATATATATATATATATATATATATGAGGAGTGCATACTTGTCTCTACTATACCGGGAAAATGCTATACTTTAAACAAGCATGTCTGTTTTAAGATACAACAATATACACATAATGTCTTGTTAATTAGGAATAAAGATTTTCTAGACCACTATACATTGTACGTGAGAAGTCATATCTAACAACATACAACCACGACTCTGTCCTATCGAAAACAGAAAAACATGAGGGCAAATGGCCCGTGAAGCGACTTCATAGAAGCTTAAGTATAGGTTAAAAGGATTAATCAGCAAAACAAAATGGGTTTCTTTTACGGCGTTCCGCTGAAGTAGCGCTTGCAGATTTATTAGAAAACCTAAAAATCCCAAGAGGTGTGAAACAAAAAGAGTTTCGTCGTTGATCGGATTTACAACAAGGACAAAGTGTTTACAATATGACATTGTCGTCTCGATACCGTCTCGGTATCCACATGCCTAAGATTGACCTGACTGTTTAAGAGCTGAGCAGGTGAGATGCAGAGCAGCAAAATAGCCTCATCTGTATTCACCATTGGACGATACCCTATCTTTCTTTCAATTTCACGCAGGACGAAATGTATGTAGATTATAAGGATGAAGGGGCCAAAAACTGACCCCTGACCCCATCGAGACAATCCCACGGGAGGAGCTCAAGCTCCGCACCGACAAGCTAGCCAGTTTTTATTTGCACTACTCACGGCTGGCCTTAGCTTGGCTTCCTTGATCACGGTGTTGGGGGATTTCGGACAAGTGAATCCGAAGGCCTACCAGGTGGAAAGAAGATGCACAACAAAACAGGGCAGTAATCTGCAAAATGGCCTGGTGTGGGTACTTCTAGTATCTTATTCTTATGGGAAATTATTTCGAAATCTACGAATGCATATGTAAATATTGTAGTAACATTAAAATGTACCGAGATCATGTATTGATATGTCTGAAATTAAATTCCAGCTTGTTAACTGCTGTTTTAATTGACGTGTTTGAACGGCACAACTTGAAATTACTGTGTGGATCTACCAAAATCAGTAAACAAAAAATGAAAATAAATATCCTTTTACCACTGTTATCACTAAAATCAATACACACTTCCCTTATTATATATATATATATATATATATATATATATATATATATATATATATATATATATGTGTGTATATATATATAAATATATATATATATATATATATATATATAATGTATGCATGTATGTCTAAAGTAAGGATTACTTATAGTTGTTGTCCCTGCCGATCATTTCCATAATCCACACAGGTGAGATGGCAACAAAGATCCGTTTATATGCGCGCAGCCGCACGTTGCCACGGCTGTCATTGTCGGTTCCGGAGACTACTATTTTTGTGACGACGATTGTACTGCTGGCTACGCTCCAAATACCGGGGGCGCTCGGTTCGATCATTACAAACTGGCAAACAAGTGAGATGGGCGAGCACCACAAGAGCTCGTTGTTCGCCCACAACGTATTGGTCTTCCTCGCAGAGACGCTGTCGGTGTCCCCCAACGAGGTCGAGGACCTTCTCGAGATCGCCCCGTTTAACTCTACGCGAATGTTCGTTTCGACTGTCGCCCGAGATCTGGCCATCCATCTGCTGGATTTCAGCGACCGGCTCGACCAGCTAACAGAAGAGCATGTTCGTCAAGCGATCAGCGACTTCGACAACTCTTTGCACTAGAATAAACTGCGCAAGCTCTATCTGTCTATCGTCGGCGTCGTGATTCCTGGCGCAATTACGTGACGCCAAATCATTAAGCACTGCAACAACATTTGCCCAGGACAATATTTGTGGGACATTTTTACAGCGTATGTATACAATAGTTGTGCGCATTTAACACTGGCACACTGGCCATTGGTATCGCTTTTTGTGGGCACGTTTGGTATCGAGGCACAGTTGGTATCGTGGTTGTTAACGCCACTCTAGTGTGGCCCGTTGTCATAAGCCTACTAGAATCCAGTCGTCCTCTTGGCCTCGTATCTGGGGCGGTCGCCGTACTGTCTTCTCTAGAGTATTTTCCATGGCCACTTTATCTTGCTATTAGGATTTTTTTTAAAGCGCATTTTATCTACAGTATCTTATGTGTATTACAACATTATAGTCGTGTAGTTCGTAAGGCTAAAGCCCGTGTACGCAGCACTGGAACATCCAATACATATGATTTATTTTTCTTTTCATCTTCTTAGCACCGTGTCGTTAGGCTATTAAGATTTGCAGATTGAGATTGCAATAAGAATACAAATGATGCTCTACGTTGTGTGCACTTATTTAGAGGGCTAGTTACACTTGATGCTGTCCCGATGCCGAGCCCATTGGTGGTGCGGTGCATTTGCGTGCGTCTCGCGACCGGACGACACACAAAGATGCACATAGGGTTCGAACCCCACTGTTGCACACTTGTGCTTATGAGGGGCGGGGGGGGGGTCCGTCTTACGAAGCAGTCCCGTGGACGTTAAGTGTTGGCTGAGGGTCAGCCCGAAATTGCTTAGATGCTGCCTACGATGGCAGGGCTCGCAGTCGTATTCTCTACGAGCCGATGGCTGCCGATATATTTAGAACCCTTTAGCAGTCTAATAGGTGGAAAACCTGAAGTGCAGATATTTAACCGCTAACAGACAGAATGCTATTTGTGTGTGACTTTCCGTCGGATGCTAGAGTTAGCCGAAATAGTTGAATAGCCCATCTGCAGAAGTGTCGTTCCTACATCCTGCAACCTACTTGGTCGGGCTTCTAAAAGCGATAAGGTTAGTGTTTGACCAGCTAGTGGTCTAAGTTGCAGGCACGGCTATGCTAACAATCAGAGACCTGTTTAATTGACGAGACGGTACGCATCGGTGCTATCTCATGCGGTAATGGACGTGGATTTAAAATGGCCTTCTACTCGCTTTAAGTACGGGCCGTTAAGCGCCTCACGTTTGCGCCACGTGTAGGTGAACGTTAATGTCGGCCGGTCATTCTGGTGCTGTTGAGACCGGTGGCGTGATGCATTCGCCTACTAGGACCCTCGAATCTCTCTAGAGACGAGGGGAGATCTAATTCATTTACGCTGACGCAACTGCTAGCGACTCATTAGCCCCTTGGATAGTGACTGCAGCGTGGCTGCAGCCAACGCAAATCATTCTTCCAGGTTGACCGAGGCTAACAAATGCCGGAAAAATTCTGAAATTGACGACTTTCATAAAGTGCTTTGACTTTTAGCGTTTCGGACGTCGTCCTGGCCTCCCTACACGTACGCTAATCATCTATGTTGGCTGAAATCTGCATCGTTTGTCATTATTGTCGCGTATTTGCTGATTTTAAGTACTCGAGGCTAGACAACTGACGATCGCATGTCAGTTATCTGTAGTAAAAAATCGCCAGGATTTTTTAAATTGCATTTTCACATCAAATTGCTAAGTACGTAATGCAATACAAATTTTATTGACGGAAATGTCTTTCTACAATGCTTTTCTAAAGTTCTTATAAAAATAATACGTAAAAGGAGTGTCTTTAGTGGACAGTATATTCAGATCACCGTTTGAATTGAAATCACTTTTCCTAATAAATACTTACATATTTTCACAAGACATATATTTTCACGGAATTTACTTTTACATATTTGTCTTCACGACAGGCAATAGACAATAAACTGTCTGCTAGTTTCGTTAGGAAGCAAAGAGTTCACAAATCTGGTTATAAGACGATAAGAGCGATTTGTTTTAGTTTCTGTATAAGCGCCGAATTTAATTCTACTTGATTCGATGTGCTATTTAATGTCTGTCAAATAGAGCGTTTATCACCTGACGTAGTACACCCAATTGTGTACTTAACCTATAGAAATTCCGTGCGGTTGTGTTTTGAAGTGCAAGATGTTCGCCCGCAAGTCGCTAGCACGACGAGCTAAAGGGAAATATTCATATTGAGATTTTAAAAAGTATGTCCAAGTTGTCTAAAAGGTGTATTTCTTATATGTAATGCCAAAAAGCTTTTTATAATAGAACTCGAATTTTTCACCGTACCTAGTCTTCAATGGATTTTATGAAGCACTCAAGTGGCTCCTGCCACACCCTATAGGCCATTTTAATTTTGCCAGTAGTATAATCCTTTACTTTTTTATTTCTCCATCTTTGTCTTTAAGTTAAATAACTTGTTGTTTATTAATTGAATATATATATACATATATATACACGGGAGACCGGAAAAGTTTTCTAGAGTGATCTAAGGAATTGTAGAACTCGTCGGAGCAAATATCTTTCCAATGGAGTACGCTCTCGGAATAGTTTTGTTTCGGAGTGGAAGTAAAATTACTCAAATTTGTGACATTCTGTTGCTTGACATAGGAAGCACGAATTGTGTCCATTCGTGGTTGTGGAGTCATTAAGGTTTTCCGGAGAGCATGTCGAGATTAAGTGCATAGATAAATGGCTCACTTCATCCGATCAATCACTTACCATAGCTCAAGAAGAATACACAACTATTTATTATCATTAATTTATGGAAAAGTGAGAACCTGCGTATGAGGTGGGCCGATCGCTTGGCCACCGCGATCGTCCAAGTTTACAAGTCTCGATTGTTTTTTGAGGTCACCTAAAGGCTCCCGTTTACGAGATTCCAGTCGAGTCACGTGAAGAGCTGGTCACCAGGACAGCCTGAAAGCTGTTTATAGTCGTTCAAGCAACGCCTGGCATATTTCACAACGTTCAACGAAATCCCTGCAGGCGCCTTCAAATGTGTAAAGTGGTTGGCGGAGGCACTTTCGAACAGCTAGTTAAAATAATAAATAGTTGTATGTGCTTCTAGAGCTATGACAAAGGAGTTATTTAATGGAATGAATCATTTGTGCATGCACTCAATCTCGAATGCCCTTCGGAAAACCTTAACGACTTTGCAACTACGGAGAAAATCTCCATAACTTTAACGCAAAATAATCGTCATGGAATGCGCATTTGCCCGAATGTGTTAGTTTTCAACGTTGCGATTGATTGCAGGGTTATGTTTTTGATGTATAGAACGTGAAAACTAATAGTTGAGGTTATTTTTTTCTAAATCTATTATCTTTGCTAACGACCATGTCGCAAACTTGACGGTGTGCTTCGTTTCACTCTAGGAGGACTGATTGTCTCGCGATAGCACATTGTGTACTCCTATGTCAGGCAACGACACCAATCTCTCAAATTTGAGCAATTTAATTCTCACTCCGAAACAAGACCTCTCCGAGAGCGTGTCCCGTTGAAAAATATATTTGCTCCAACAAAATCTGCAATTCCTTATATCGCTCGCGAACATTTTTTCCGGGTATATATATATATATATATATATATATATATATATATATATATAGGCTACACGCCCTATAAAACGAATCAAATCACTTAAGCCCAGTAAATTAAAGCAATGGAACCTGAAAGCCATAAACGGGTAACGTGTGCGTTCCTTGTAATAAAAACGACGTCTATCCAATTACAGCATTTATAACGAGCACATGTCATTTAATCACCATCACCATCATCATTATTGCCATCGTCATGATCATTAATTTACACAGTGACGCCTTTCGCTCTAACATCTGTCTGCAGCGGACTGCACAGCGCGGAGCGAGGCCAATACACACCAAGGTGGGGCAAATAACAGTTATATAAAGTCAAAATCCGTCCGCGGCCCGCCACCACTTTTAACGGCGGGTTTAAATTGTTTTGTTTTCACGGTTAAATGATGCGCCGCTTCTCGTGGAGAGCCATTTGTGGCGTTGTGTTTAGCTTTGCAGTAGCGTGTCGAGCGGCAACAGATGAAGCGCAAAGATCACCAACCAGATCCGTTGCCAACCACACCGACATCGAAACGACACAGCAGCTCGCCGGTCGGGCACCCCAGCAGAAGTGGCGACTGAGTGCGACTCAACGCACGTCCCGGAAACCAACGCAAAACCGACGGGTACCCGAGTGCCAGCATGTAGGCCAATACATGCCGCACGAGAAATTCTGTCGACGCTTCTACCACTGTAGGCCCGGCAACAGTGCCATGAACTGCACTGTGCCTCCGGAACAATTTGGGACGCGGACCTTCCGGGATGCAATTACCCCTGGGCCACCAACAGGCCTTCGCCAGCCGGATGTCCGGATCTTGAGGGATTTGATCCCGATAACAAGCACACCGACGACGAATGTCGCAACAAATCATCTTCCTCGTCATCGTCGTCCTCTGATTCCTCTTCCTTCTCTTCTTCTTCGGAAGAGGTACTGTCTGAGGCAGGCAACGGCCTTTTTGAGGAGGTCGGTCAGGCTGGCAAACAATAGCCCACGCGACGAAACGCCCGGTCACGATGTATTCAAGAACTTTCAGCTCAAAATGATCAGCCTCGCGGAACAAGGACGAGCTCTTGTTACGTAGAAGGATATGGGCAAGATGGCGCTGGGAGTTGTCGTTGTTAAACGTGACCATTAACAGACTTGAGAAGATCTTTAGTATATAAAGGTAAAAGAAAAACACAACAGAATTTGTTAAATTATCAATAAGGGTTCTAACAAAGGGCTAATACTAGTACATGCACGTTAATTTCAGTTGTTACAACTGTACGGGCTCGACTTGGGCAAGATTGGTGCCACGGGACATGCTAGCCGAACCCATTTAGTCTCTCTTCATACTTTTCTGTGGGGATCTGAGTGACCAATTACTAAACCTTAAGCCGCTTTCCCTGCCCCGGCTAATCCATAAATCACCAAAGGTAGCACCTAGCTGAGCATGCAGCGCAGCGTTGCTGTGTGGCGGTACTCCACCGTGCTGGAGTTACGTTTCGAGCGAAAAACTTTCTAGAGCATCTACGATCAGTTCTGGTAAGGTCCTGCTCAGGAATGTGTTGATCTGTTTAAGCTCTCGGAAATTTCAAAAGCTTAAAAATATTCTAGCCCAAATATTCACAAAACGATCTTGACCTGCATGCAGGGTCATATGCGGGCTATCATTGGCCGACCAATGAGAGTTGTGTGCATTAGTTCTGTCCACATGTGTAAACGAAGGCTCATCTGCAAGGCGCACAAGTGAGCGGAACTTTGGAAAACGCGAGCTAGAGAGTACAGGGTTTCCGACGTAGTGACCAGAAGATGCTTACGGCAGAAATCGAGTCCGTATTCGTCATATTATACGCTAAGCCTGCTTTGCAGTCGAAGTGGTTTAATGACGTGTATGCCGATCTGTCTGGGGTTATTGAGGGCGACGAGGATAATTCCGTGTCGCTATATCTTCTGCTAACTAGATCATACCGAATGACATACTACCTGACCGTTTCAGAACACAAGTCTCGCGTTTTTTTGCACACAACTTTGGTTGTTCAGAAGAAACGCAGCAAACAACGACAACTACAGACATGTGGCGCAAATTTCTATTGCCTGCAAAATCTTTGAGAAATTGATGATGGATCAACATGGCATGTTATGATGTAAATCAGCCGTTAATTGTCCTCCACATATGTAACTGAATCTCATAGCGCGTATCCTGTCTGTGTGAAACCCTTCTATTCTTATTAACGAAAAAAACGTGTATAATAAATGGAAAAAATATCTCTTCGCAAAACGAGGGAAAGACGTACGGTGACTTAGGCGATCAAGGAGAAAACAATGTTTCCAAAGACGATGGAATTCCTGGTAAGAAAGCTATATAACCAATTAGAGGAGCAATATGAATTCCGGCAAAAATTGACGCACGGCGAAACAGCAATTGTTGGAAGCGATTTGGGACACAGTGTCATTTTATACGTATATTGTTTGTAGGTATTTTTAGACGTCGTTTTTATAGACAGCGAGAGAAGAAAATAGGCTAAACTGGTCATGTATGGGAACCGGGCTAAGCGTTAACCTGGATGGTAACCTGTCGGCCCTACAAATAAAAGCATAATCGAGTGGGTGTTTTCAGAAGGCAAATATGTAGAGCCTGCTTCGTTAATTATATATATATATATATAGTCCAATGGCTTAGCCAATCCATTGTAATATGTGTAACTTATACCTAATGTATTATACAGAAAATAAATGTACAAATCTTCTTCTCCTCTATATTTGCTATCAGCTGAAAATAAATCTTATCGGAACTTCTTATGCACACATGCGGCGCGTCTCGGGTTACTTACGTACTATAAAACTCTGCAAATCTTATATAGAATAAATAGAGCCGCGAAAGGTTTTGTGTCGTACCGAGTTGAACCGGGGACTCCTATCATCAGAGTCGCCAGCTATAACCGACTCAGTACTCTAAGTGGTTTTATACAAACTACACGCCATTTAATCTATCGAATATTCTTTGAGCGATGCTCGTTGAGAATAGATCATAAACCATACCCTTGAGAGTTAACGACTTGCTGACACAAGAACTGCTAGAGAAACCCTAGGTATCTCAACACGTTTGCCTCTCGATGCATTAAAATGTGTACCTCAGGATGAGTTTCAAACCCGCAGGGTACACAGGATGGTAAAAAACAACCTCCTTAAAATTGCTTTAATTCTAGACGTAGATTATAATACATTATGTGCACCTTTTATTTCGTTTTTACATTTCGTTGCATTATATATATATATCTATATATATCTATCTACTATATCTATATATATATGTCTGTATCAACATATATTTCTCATATCTATCTGATCTAAGTAATATATCATATGTCATATATCTATATATATATGAGGGGATATATATATATGAGGTAAGTATAGATGATAGATATATATAATATATATATATAGAGGAATATAGATAGAGAATTATATATATGACTATATATAATATATATATGTTATTATATGTATATATATAGTATATATTTATATATATAGTTATATATATACTATATATATATACTATAATATATATATATATATATATATAATTATATATATATATATATTATATATATATTTATATATGTATACTATATATATATCTCTATCTCCTCTCGCTCCTTCTTTGTCCGCTTTTAATGTACGTAACACTTCTCTTGTGGTTTTTGGCACCACAAAATTTTGCGAACGACAACATGCGAAAATCCTAAACATATACTATTGTAGACGCCCGATGAGGATACGACAAGAAAACGAATGCAAATAAGAAACCCTGTGGATTAGAATTCCGTTCATTTGACTAGTTGGGATGAATTGGAAATCAAATCCGGTAGAGCCAATGACCGAGCTTTACGTAAATTCTCGTTACACTCGTAGAGGTATTATTACAAGCTCGGTCTTTACTAAAGTCGATTACTAACAATAAATTATCTCTAAAGAGTATGATAAAAAGAGATTGAGTCTTGCTATCCGCCCCCGATGGCCGGGGGAATGGAGGCGGTGTAACCAGTTAAGCTCTGGCAATCGGAATCCTGTCGTCTTCATCTTCGTCATCGCCGCATCCTGCCCGACAGCAGGATCGGCGTGTGGGGTGGGACGTCGGATTCAACGGACCCCTTGTCGCCATGTCGTATATGCACAGTACGAGACAGGCCAGAATAGACACTACTCGCGCAAACAACACACAAAAGCAAAATGTTTTTAGTATATATATATATATATATATATATATATATATATATATATATATATATATATATATATATATATATAGATATAGATAGATAGAGATATATTCCGGCATTCGACGGGCCTTGAAAAGCTACACGATGTCAGGCGCGTCAACAGCGCGTGGTTGAATAAACTCACATGAAACCCATGAGATGAAGAAATATTCCGTGATGTGTTGGCCATAGCGTGTCTCAATGATTCCAGCAATCTGAATTGCAACGGCGAGGCCGAGATTCTGCATGGCCTGCATCACGCCGTACGCAGTGCCGAGCTGGTGTTCCGGAATGACCATGGCCACCATTGGCCAAAACGCGCACGCCAGAAGCGAGAACGTGAGTCCGAGCAGACCCTAGAGACAGATGCAACACCAGCAGAACGATTAGGATCTGTCGTCATGGTTACTGCTAAAACGGCTTGCTGCATAAGTACAATCGTTATGAGGGTAAGCACAATAATTTCCCTAAAGTTATATATATATATATATATATATATATGTACATATATGAAGTAATTTTTTGCACTTTCATATAGAGAAATGGTAGCGTGGTCTGGGGGCCTAGTGCACTCGTCATGGTTGTCATCCATCGTGGTGTCGCCGTTTTGAACTCTGTTGTTGGTCGAACCTTCTCTTAACCAAGCTTATTGAGAAATAGATAATACTGCCATAAGAACTGTTGGGAAACCCTAGACATATCAACATATCGAGCCCGGTGGCGTGGTGCATTCGTCTGCGCCTCGCGGCCGGAGGAGACACATAGGTGCGCGGGTTCGAGTCCCACCGTTGCACTGATTTGTATTTATGGGGGTCCGTCTATGAAGCAATGCGACGCATTCTCATGGACGTTAAATCTTGGCTAAAAGTCAGCTCCGAAAGTATTATTTAGATAGCTCAACGTGTCCGTTTTGACCGGCGCTCTAAGTGCCTTTGATATAAAAGGGTGCCATTTGTACTTAACTATACCTATCAAGTGAACATTAACTTAACTATACCTATTAAGTGAACCATCTGTATAAAACGAACAGACAAGGCAAAAGAAGAACACCTACCATGACAACGTACGGCGGGACGATACTGCCGGGAACGAATCTGAGAGCCAGGTGACACATGCAGCTGGTGACGGCTGCGATTAACGTCCACATGAGGTTCAGGCCAGTAAAATCGCAAAGCATTCCGAAAAGCGGCGAAGCAATCGCGCTTACAATGTAGGGTAGGCCCACGTACATATCAGCTTCCATTTCCGAGATGTTGTATTTAATCTGCAGGAACTCACTATAACACAAGATACGCGATCACAGACGATTTGCAGCACACTTACATATAGATGATTTCTATATGTTTGGTTTAAAAATACATGTACCACCGATTGAAATGATTGAGTATATTCTGTTTAAGCTCAGACTGCAATATTTATGTATTTCCAAGTGACAGTGCAGATATTAAGAATGATAGCAATCACTTAGATCCAGTGAATACCTTGCTTCAAGGTCAAGAAATTATCGTCAATGTTCGATGTGACGTTTGTTCGTCCTAATTCCCTAATTCCTCTCTGTACTGTCTCGAGACAGATTATGCTGTACTGAATCAGTACTACCCAGAGACCTTTTAAATAAAATATAGTAAACACGTTAAAGAGTAAAAAAAAGAGGATAACATCTATTTAGGAGCCCAGAAACATTTTGTTTGACCTAAAAACCTAAAGAATACTGTATGATCCAATATCAACTCACCTTCCAATACTGATGAAGGGAAATATTGTCACGTAGTAAGTAACACAGATAAAACACAGAAACCAAAAATTTGTCGGAAAGTAGAGCACGTCACTGAAGTGTACTGTCTTGGTGGGCGCGTCAGCTCCACGGTTGAGAATCCGCTCGGCGCGTTTGTCCAACAAAGCCAAGATGACCGCGCACAACAACGAAAGCAAGCAGAGTGCACTCGCTAACATGCGACGAGACAAAGAAAACAGTAGTTAGTTAGTATTCCAGCAGATTAGCCAACACATGAAATTAGCAACAAATTCCGCCTTTTGCATATCTAATTACTAAAGGCAGAAAGATCATTCTCAAATTATCAACAAAAAACGAACACCTTGTTTTCCATGCAACCATAGACCAAACTCAATACTAGAAATAAACTCCCTCCAGCATATGCTGGCTGTCCTTGCTTTGCTGATAGACAAATCTTACCGAACAATAGGGTGGCGCCCAGAGCTTTGTGGCCTTCGAAGAACTTCTCCGCTTGTTCGTATACGTAGACAATCGTGTTAAAGTTCACCATGCTGCCAACCCTACCAACCGACATCAGCAGACCGAACGCCGTGTTCAGCTCTTTGCCGCTAAACCATACGACAGCGTACGTATTCTGCGTCACCGCTAAAGATTCGCCGCCTAACCTGCGCATTCACAAAATAGTCAGATATTGTTAGTATATATATATATATATATATATTATTATCCATCAAGTATACACATCAGAATAGCATACGTAGGGAGATGTTAAGGTTCGGTTTTGTCTTTGTTCGACTAGCAGGTAGGGTGCTCAATGTCCCGTTGCTGTGCTGTGTGAAGATTCCGTTAGTGAGATGCTATTCAAAATCAATTGGAAAATTAAATCTTGGCTGAGGATAAAACGACCTTCATCTCATGCTCTCGCCCTGTCCTTACAATCCAAGTTGCAGCGAGTAGCTTTCGACCACGTACTTTAACTACGTGTCCGCAAAGCAGATCATACGTAAAGTTACCCGAGTAACAGCAATAGTAGTAAACACAAGTAGCTATAGAATATAGCGGTGTAGAGGTGTATGTGTGGACTTACCCAAAAATAAAACGTCCAAGGACCATCACCCAAAAGTTGCCAATATATGCACCGGCAGCGAAAACCACTTGGCCTACGCAGATGAACGTGGCAAACACGATCGCTCCCATCCGGATGCCGAATACCGCGTCGATGAGGAACCCGCCGAAGAAGCATAGGATGACATTCGGGTATGAGTACCATGAGTACAGATTTGCGTACGTTGCATCGGTGATGTTTAGATCGTTCTTTATTTGTGTCTGCAGCGCCGATGGATTGTCGTAGCAGTAATACGAACCTGGAAAAACCATGGAACGTATTCTTTATGGCTGGCACCTCAGTATAGGTCTCTCAAATGATTACTGAGAATATATATCTATATATACATACTCAATTAACAATACTCCCTAAGCAAAGCTAAACACAAAAAAAATAATGAAGATATTATTTTAAATACGAAACTTAGCTTCAAGTTTGCATAGAGTTCTCGAGTTACTTTCCTTGGGAACATATGATTTAGAGCTCGTTTTGTAGCTACGAACGTTACACTGATGGATTATTATTGTATACTCATGAAATGTATGTATATATCTGGTTTCTGTAATATCATGTGTCTGATTCGTGTTATGTGTGTTTCATATCATTAGTCGTGATTAAACCAAGGTTTCTGACCAGTTTTTTAGAGCAAGAGGATGCCCACCAGTGGAGTAAGGGTATTGTGCATTTCGGTGACCAACGTGATGTATAAGGCACGAAAAAATGTCAAAATCGGTCGATTTACAATTATTTATATATATATATATATATATATATATATAAGAGGTCATACTTTGAACTTCTGCGTCGAGTACGGACTCCAACAACATGTTACAGAAGCAACACGCGTTGGCAGTCAACGCAATTCTCTACTAGACATTGTCCTCTGCAACGATGATTCGGTGGACGAAGTTGCTGTGCGGCCAAACCACCTGTCCTCGGATCATCGTATGGTGGAGTTCGTCATAACGAACTGCAAGCGCCCCAAACAAGCGTCAATAGACAAGTTGGATTTTAAAAAAGGGAATTTTGATGCCATGAAGCTAAATCTTGACCTCACAGATTGGACCAGATTTTTTCAAGGTTGCCTCTCCGTGGACTCGATGTACACCAAATTTATCGAGTATGTTCACTTTCTTATCCAACTCCATGTGCCACAGCGAACCTGCCGTACATCGTCAATTGACAGACATGTGCGTGCTCTTCAAACAGCTCTTGATCGCGAGGTTAATGAGCACAACATTGGCCAGCTTCAGAAAAAGCTCAACAAAGCATGCATCCGACAAAGGACTCTAGAGGAGCACGCTGTTATTCGAAACAGCGATGTAAACTCAATCCACAGATACGTCCGCAAACGAATCTCAGTCCGTGACTATCTGGCGTCAATTATGCGACCCGATGGTTCACTAGCTTCTGATGATTATGAAAAAGCAGAGTTAATTAAAAACATATTCGCACAAACCTATCCATCGAATGATGAGCTACGTCTGCGAGATTCTGGAGTTACGCATGCTCCTGGTGGTTATGACGACTTAGTGGTCGTGAATGATGTTGACGTCACATCCGAAAACCTGCTGAAGCACCTAAGAGGCCTGAAATCTAAGACAAGCGATACCCCTGATGGGGTGCCGTCAATCGTGTACAAACAGCTTGGAATCTCGATATGCCACCCCTTAAGCTTGATATTTCGTCGATCGCTGGAAGATTCGATTGTACCAGATATTTTAGAACGGCGATTGTTAGCCCTGTACACAAGCGGGGAAATAAGTCAGACCCCAAGAATAAGCGACCGATCTCGCTCACTGTTATAGCTTGTAAACTGTTAGAAAGTGTAATTTGCATGGCTATATATCAAAACGCCGACAAGCAAGGACTGATCACTAAAGAACAATTTGCTTATCGTCCTGGTAGAAGCTGCACACTTCAACTGTTGGAGACGCAGTTTGACTGGGCAGAACATGTTCACGCATCAAGGTGTTTTGACGTTATATACTTTGATTTTAAGTCTGCTTTTGAAACTGTAACACATAGTAAACTACTGGAGTTACTGCCTAAATTTGGAGTAGGCACCAAAATAGTTGCATGGATAAATGATTTCCTACGTGAACGGACCTTCCATGTACGTGTTCATGATACACTGTCAGAGAAGGCTTATGCCACCTCTGGTTGCCCTCAAGGTACCATTCTTGGGCCACTAATGTTTATTCTTTACATCAATTCGCTAAAGAGTATTATTCCCGAAAACGTGCAATATAAGATCTATGCGGATGACGTTAAAATATACGGAAAAGCGGACTCGGCCGAGGACTGCAAAAAACTGCAAGATACGGTAAACAATTTCTATAAGTGGTCCGTTTCGCTAGATCTGAAACTATCCGTGACAAAGTGCGTTGTACTTCATTTTGGTCACGGAAATGCAGAGAACAGTTACACAATCGGTGGTCATTTTCTTGCCTCGAAAAAACTGATCAGAGACCTTGGTGTTATGACATCAATTAATATGAAGTACACCGAACACGTAACCGACATTGTTTTAAGAGCAACACAGAGAGCGAACTGGATTACACGCTCATTCATACTTAGAGATCCACATATATACTCAAAACTATTTGAGGTGTACGTATTGCCGATCATAACATATGCAGCCCCAGTCTGGAATCCATGTCTGAAAAAAGATCAGCGACTCCTAGACAAGCTATGCAGCAAATACCGACGAAAGATTGCATACAAGTGTGGAATTCCAAGCGATGACGTCCAGATTCCCAACATATTAGAAAGGCTGCGGAAGATTGACTGTGATACCCTCGCAAATATTGAGAAAAATCATACCGATCTGATGTTAAAGATGTTCAATATCATTCATACGACGACGCGTCGTGAGAAGAACATTCTTCCAAAGTTTGTAGCGACAAAGCAAACACTTAACCATATGTTCCCTTGGAGAGTAACCCGCCAACTCCATGGAAATTTGATGTTAACAGACTAAACATTTCCTGAATAAAGCGTATTAATAATAATATGTATATATATATATATATATATATATATATATATATATATATATATATATATAGATATATATATATATATATATATATATATATATATATCTATATATATATATATATATTTATATAGGACTTACCGAAAGCTAGCAGACACATGAAAATGAAACAAAGGATCGATGGAATCGGCTTGAAGGATTACAGGCGGAACAGCCCTCGTAATACGCTCGATATTTGTGCGATTCCGAGTATTCGTGGTCGACCAAAACATTTTCTTCGTCATTTATCGGCGCCATTGTGCTCTGAAACAGACCAGTCGTCTAGGAAAATGTCCAATAATAGTCAAACAACTTGGTTAGTTATTTGCACAGCAACAGCGGCAATCAAACTAAAGGTTTTTATTTGCCAAAGACTACACCTGCTCGTATGCCACAGAGCAGACCGCATTGCTACTGCCTACCGCCGTGGCGCCTCATGAAACCCGTTTGAATTACCTTGCCTTCCAAAACAAAATCAACACCATGTCAATTCATTACATTCATCTCATGTGACTATGGCAGTAGCAACGGCACCGCTTCGGGGTTATATGCAAGACCTTATTCAAACGTATCCACGGGAGTGCCAACGAATGATTATAATCGATTGAAACGGAGCAGGAAACACAATAGGGAAATAGGGATTACTTGCCCAACGAATTTGGTGAAATTAATATTTCTCCTTAACAGTCTATAATGTTATCTAACGTCGTGCTTACCTTACCTTAAGTAAAATAGTACATTTTAAGGCACTAGTACAGTCACCGAGTATATGTTAAGCCTTATTAACACGTATGCATCATATTTTGTACAAATACTTCGCGACAGCGAGCGAATAATAATTACTATGATTACGATGCTCATATTACAACGCAAAGAAAATTGGCGATTTACCTAAAAGACCCAGACTACGACGGTAAAAAGAGGAGCACAAATTGCGTTGTGTAAGTATACAGTAATACTAATTTACATTTAAAATATAGGGCCGAATCAGTGGTAGTTAACCCTCAGTTTGCCAGAGGACGTTATATTAACTTGCTTCAAACGCCAGGGTGTCGAAGCTGTTAACCGGGAATTACATGCCACAGCAACACGGAATGCCAGAGGAAACGCAGCGTCAAAGTCGTATAAAAAATTCAGCCAGAGTCCGAATCCGATTTGGCACTATGCCAATGTTTCAAAAGTGCACATGACCGGTGAGATCTTTGAGGTTACGTTGCGCAAGAATCCCCGCTGCACTGCTTTTGCGGTCACACTTGTGGACACAGAATCTTAGAGTATTAGAAAGCAATGATACGTCTGTCGAAAGTGCGGCTCTCCTTAACCCAAGATGTGACAATGCCAAAAAAAAGCTTATTGAGCCAACTGCGAAGGTGCTTGTATATCCAAAGACACAAATTGCTGGGTTAAGAAAGTATACAAAGAAGCAAAACGAGTCAAACTCTTCGCGATCGTCAGGTCACAGAAAGCCTTAGGCAGGTTTCGCACAAAAATTACGAAACTGTGTTCTGCAATTTCGCTCCCTCTGTGGAAAGAAAAAATCCGGTTGTTGAAAAAACAGCTCGCAGAAAATGCTGGCAAAGTTGCAGGGAGGAATTAAAGCAGATCAGCATGTAAGTATTCGCATATTGTCACCGCTATGATTACAATATGAAAGAAAATCTGAGGTTAGCTACGCCTTTATGAAAGCTGTTCTGAACGGCACTGAAGATCTACGCAGTGGTATTGTCGTGCAAGGATTTCTAAAGTACTAAAAGGCCACGCCACTCGCCTCCTCGAAGTCCACCTAAAAATAATAAACCGGAACCTGAGCTGAATTTCCTAGGCAATGCGCCGTCTCAGGAATGCTGCGAAAATTTGACTACGTTCGCTTCCCGATGATTTAGCCGATTGTTTGCGTTATGGCCATGGCCTGCCGTTCCCACACGCTTGGCGTTTCAATGATGAACGGGCATATTGTCTGCTCGTTTCCCAAGGCTACGACAAGTTTTGTCCCTCTCCGCTTTCAGTGCAACGCCGCCGACTGTGTGGGAAATCGCCACATAGCCCGCCGCATGAGTGGCCGAATTGACCCGTCCCAGATCAGCAGTTTGCTTATGACCCAGCTTTTATGGAGCCCAGCTTTTTATATATTAATCTTAACACAGATGTGTCGGCTCGAGCGGCACGGCAAAACCCTGATAATAAAAAAAATAATAATAATAATATATTTTTGGAAACAAGGATTTATTATTATCATTATGTACATGTATCACAATACTAATATATGAATTACGTAACATCTACAAGATTGCTCATATTATGATTAGTGCTCGAGTGTCGCTGACCACTCAACATCGTCTTGGCGCTGCCTCTCTGAACCTCCAATGACACCCCTCTGTCGAAGGAAACGCGGTTGATCTTGGCTCCGCCGTGGCCTCAAAGATCTTCTTATCAAGCTCATTCGCCAGTTTTAGTGCATTCTTGCCCCAAACGCCCCCACGCCATGACTCGAGATCAAGCGCGCCCGAGGTGGCAACCCTGTGTAAGCCCGCCAGCTTAGTGCAGCTAAGCCGGTACAGGCCGCGCTCATCCACTGTGCCACCGTATGGACTTTCCTCTCATTCAAACACAGCAATGCCAAGTCTGAGACCAGACGGAACTGGTCGTCGGCCAGCTTAAAGAGTTAATTGGGTGGCCTGAGTGGCGACGTGGTCCACCCCTTCTGCCTAGTGACCTGTTCTTCAGAAAGACAACCGGACTGTAGCGCGTCCAAAGCCCAACCGCGTCGTTGTTGGTGGCTGATGGATCCGCCGTAGGCGCAGCTATGTGACGAGGCAAGAAGGTTGCACAAGGCAAGGTCCGTGGCCGAGCTAATTCCAATTTCACCAGCCGGACCGGTAGGCTTGCCTGCGTCCATGTCTTATCCTCGAGCGTCAGGATAAGGATGTTTTCCAAGGCTCACTTAACATGGTCGTCGAGATCCAAATTTTCTGATGATAGAAAGCAGGCAGGTGAAGTGCGTAGTACGTACAAGACCTTTTGCACTTCCACTGCGTGCCGGAGCAGAAAGTAGGCTTGGTGTCTCCCGAGTTGGCCGAGCCGCTGATAAAGCCGGGTCATTTAATAATAATAACTTGGCTACGCATCCCAGAGTAAATATTGTATTGCCCAGATA
Source organism: Dermanyssus gallinae (assembly GCA_003439945.1). NCBI lineage: Eukaryota > Metazoa > Arthropoda > Arachnida > Mesostigmata > Dermanyssidae > Dermanyssus > Dermanyssus gallinae. The sequence goes on along the minus strand of QVRM01005957.1, from coordinate 4,945 downwards.
TACCCCTGTGACAGTACTAATGTATTGACAACAAATCAAAACTTGGAGAAGACAGTTTTTGTGCGCTCCATTCCAGCAAGATCTATATTGAGAAATAAATGCAACGTTGTTTGTCGATTCAATAAAAATAATAACAATAATCATTCATCATCATAATTTCGTTACATCGATTTCTTGCATTTAAGCGGTTCTTTTGTGTGAAAATACTTGTGCTACGACTAGTGTGAAGTGCACGAAAGATTCTTCCAGATACAGTTATCACCCTCAGAGTGTTCAGTGAAAAAAACGTTGCTCAATTCGTCTTACCCGGCCCTATCGAAGTCGTAGTAGATACGCTTTTGAAAGCTAACCGGATGCACCATACCAAAGAGAATGTTGTGGACCAGACTACCTGTGCCCCAGATGAGCCAGGTTTAGTGCATGCACTTGCCACCGAACATCTGCTTACAACCAAGCAACTCTCGACCGGGGTCACCACTATACGCCTCTCCAAGGGTCGCCAGTTACCCGCTTAAACGACATTGATTACTGTGACTATTCACCACAATCATCTCGATCGTCATCACCTCTGTTGTGCTGCAAAGCCGGCAGACGACCAGGAGAGGAGAGCAGCACACACAGGTGCGGTGTCAAGTGTAACAGATCGAAGACGTCGTCAACCGAAACAGTGGCTGCAAGTGAACGCCAACGCCGAGAAGCCAGGCTAGCCGAGATGGTGGAGAGGGCGCTGACAACGACCCGACAGATGTTAACAGTGAGGATGACGATCAACCGTCCGAAACAGGTGACGGCATGTCACACGCTGCCGATGAGAGAGGAGTGTGGAGTCACATCCCAACTCGGCAAGAGAAAGCGACGCAAGTTGCCGCTGAGAAAGCAGCTAAGGAGATCGCCTCCGCGGCAACTCAAAGCATACGAAAGAAAATCTCTTCGACGGCTGTGCCGGAATGAATTGTTCACTCTCCTGATAACCCCGAAGCACTAAGTCCGCTTAGTGTTTTTCAGATAACTGTAGAGCTCAGTAAGCTTTTTCCGGGTGCTAAGACGCAAATAATAGCTCAAGGGAAATTGGCAATTTGCCTCAAGACCCACGCGCAGACGGTAACAGCAAAAAGCTAGATGGCATATGTGGTGCGAAAAATACAACACGCCCAACACATCAGCATCATTCTGAAACAGAATCAATGGAGTCAACCCTCAATCCACCGAGAAAGACATTTGTATTGCCTTTGAGATCAAGGCGTCGACAAAGTTAAAGAGAAAATACGCCATTGTCGCACGAGACAATAGAGGGAACACAATAAAGGCATGGAAGAATTCGGGCATGGTGCGACTCCGCTTTGACGCAATGCCAATTGCTGAAGAGCGCACGGTTGGCGAAGTATTTTAAGGTGACATTGTGTGCAGGTTCCCCATGCATGTTTACTATGCCACAAATGGACATAGATCTACACAATGTCAAGGACGAGGGGATCCTACATGCAGGAAATGTGGTTGTCCCCGGCATGAAATGTGGAACGCCAAATAAGGCTCGTTGTGCCATTTGTGGAGGTGTCACGCATCCAATAATACGTTGCGGGATTAGGAAGATACAAAGAAGCGGAACGAGTAAAGCTCTACTAGAAAAGTGTCGCCTTCCTGTCTCAGACAATTTTCCATCGCTCATCAAAGCGACACAGATGCCAGCTCTGAGCCTGTTAAGGGAGAGAAATCATACGCATATGTCGCCAAACCAATCACCGTTCGAGCTCCCACACAAGTGTTACATAAAGATGGTAAGACTGTACTTTGCAATCTCCCACCGCCCATGGTTTCCTAAAACACGTCTGATGCAACAAAAAAAACAGAGCCTGGAAAAGACGCTTACAAAGTCGGGGAAGAGAACAGACCATCAAATGACTCCTCACATATCGTCATCCGATCCTAAAAATATAGAAGAAAATTAATCCCATGCTCTCCATTGGCTGGATCAAAATCCATTTATCAAGGCTGTCTTGTCATATTTCGAATTCGAGACTGGAACTGCCTTTTAAAGGCCGTTCTGGACGGTACTGATGACCCACAGCTATCAGCATTACCCGGAACGGCTAATCAGACTTCCGCGAAACATACTTTAAATGACTAGCCAACATATTACAACACTCGAGACTGTATGACACTCTCTAGCTTCTTGTCGAAGCCTCGGTACTAATAATAACCCGGACCGAGTAGCCAGATAGCCTTTATATCAAACACCATATTCAATCTGACTCGAAATTATTAGCACAGGTCTTATCACGTGCTCGCAGAAGTTTAAGATTTTGCCAGAATCATACCCCGTGGGGCTATGTAAATATGTGGTACAGCATACCACGACAGCATTGAGCAACTCAATACAAAGCTCGATCTAGAAAGTTGGAATATCTTATGATGTTTCCATCATTAATGTTTGCACTACCTCGTCAAAAATCAGGGAAAAAACAAACTAAATTATTAAAAGTAATGTAGCAGAAATAGGGTTACGAACCTTCAAAGTCTCGCCGATTCGACCGTACCTAGCACGACCGGCAAGAGGTTTTATTTTACTAACGACCAGCACAGCGTGCGCCAGGCTGAGACGAAATTACCAGAGGACGATAATCTTTCTGCTGCTCGATCGCTACTGTCCTCAGAACATTGGCACCACACGATGAACATACCTCGGTATGTTCATCTAAGCTACGGAGGAACACCCTGTTACTACACCGAGGTGTCAAGAACAATTAGACCTTCTGCAATAGCCCGCCACTCTAAACCTGGATAGAACTGAAGGACCTCTCGTTCTTGAGGCCCATTCGATCTTTCCCTTTTGCAAGTAGGGGCCGGTTTAGACGGCCTACGGCCTCGACATCTCCGGGACATGCTTAGCTAGACAATTCCATCTTCAGAGCGCTTACGCGGACGAGCCGGGCATATTTATGACTAGAGTGCTCAATGAGGCTTTTCCATCGTTTTCTGCCAACCCGTTTCTATGGTGCAAGTTTAACAGCCCTCCAAAGAAGGACATTCCATTAGGCCCATAGCTTGCGGACTAACTCTACGAATAATGGCTTTAAAGATCGCGATGGCTATGAACAAACGGGCCATTGTTGCTGCGGTCACCCCATCAAATGGGGGTTGCCATTAGAGAAGGAGCAGAGACGACTGTACAAGCTACATGCGCTTATATGGAAACAGAAGGTCCGACAAAGTAATAGTCAAACTATACTTTCGAAACGCGCTTAACACAACAAGAAGGGACGAAGTGAAAAGAAAGCACCGCGACTCTATCCTATGGTATGGCAGGGTTATCGAGAATCCTCAATCCTCGCTTGGAACGCAATTATGACATAGAATCGCAAACAGGCATTCAGCAGGGAGACCCACTGGGACCAGCTCTCTGTTTTAAGGACCAGCTCTGTTTTTTTTAGCATTTCTGATCTAATATCAAGCCTACAAAGCCCTTCAATATCTAGTACCTAGATGGTGCTGTCTTGGGAGGTCCCTCAATTGTCGTGGCGAGCGATTTGCACACTATATTAAACTTCGAGGAACCGTGAGGACTGACTCTTAATGCGGCCAAATGCGAGGTTTTAGTCGTCGGAAGTACCCATCAAGATCAAGCGCAAGCTGCACAAGCAATCATAGAAGCGCTTCCTGGAATATCTCGTGTAACTCAATGTAACCTAGATGTTCTAGGTTCTCCTGTAACGCCCGAAGGAATTCGCGCCCTCGATGCTAAACGAAAGGCCCTGTTAAAGATTGCCCACGACTGACAAGTATGCCATGCAGGTGGCTCTGTGTCTGTCGAGATACAGTCTTAGTTCACCAAGATTTGTCTACATGCTACGAACTTGTCAGACTCTGAAACATTGGAAGGTCTTGCAGTCTACGACGAGACCACGAAAGACATTCTAAGCGAGATACTAAACATAAACTTAGAAGGAAACACGTCTAGGTGTGCCGGACGCGGTCATGACGGCAGGACCTGCACTCGTGTCGTCATTGACCCAGGCCGCGGACAGGTTAAAGCATTATTGGACAGTGATGGGTGGGACGCCTATAACAGGGAACTTCAAAGACTGACCGACGAATTGTCGTTGTTATTTGATTCACCTCCCGACGATAGGGCTAACCAGGGCAATTGGACAACCCCCTTACAGAAAAGCGACTAGCAAACTTGATTAATAGAGTACCGTCTGTTTGCCGATAAGCCAGGCTTCGAGCTGTTAGTAGTCAAGGGGCTGGGGCTTGGCTACACGCCTTACCATGTCCTCGAATTGGGACTCTGTTAGACGACGAGACCACGCGCATAAGCGCAGGCTGCGGCTTGGTGTTGACCTAGTCGTGCCCACCGATGTCGTTGTGGTGATTTTGTAGACGCGTTTGGCCCATCATGGCCTGTCATGCGCGTTAGTGCAGGCCCGAGCCTCACTCTGCTCTAAATGACACCTTAGTACCGCACTTCGATCTGCCGGCTTCCATGTGTTTTAGAGCCCCGGGTCTATCGAGGGATGACGGAAAAAGACCTGACGGCCAGACTTGACGCCCTTGAGCGTGGCCGCATGCTTGTTTGGGACGCAACTGTAACCGACTCATTAGCCCCTTCGATGTCGGTGGCAGGTGCGGACCGAGCAGGTCATGCTTCCAGGTTAGCTGAGGCTAACAAATGCAGGAAATATTCCAGTGTGGATTATCCGCACGAATTTTTGTCCCGTTGGCGTTCGAGACTATGGGAACTGCAGGTCCCCTTACGCTCAAACTGATTCAACGCGTAGGCAGAAGCCTTAATCTTTCGACAGGAGACTCGAGAGCATCCGAATTCTTGCGTCAGAGGCTGTCGCTTGACATCCACGAGGAAATGCAGCGTCTGTTCGGGCACATTGCTGAACTGGGCTAACCCTGGTTAGAGAACCCGTAATCACACGTTCGCACGGAGACAATTGTC
>QVRM01005956.1:0-44870 GCA_003439945.1 Dermanyssus gallinae | reverse complement strand
ACCGGTGGCGGGTGTTGTGCTTAGTCGCTGAGAACAACGACAACACAGCCTGGCTATCCCTGTTCTCTTTTGCGCCCGTCGTCCTCCGCCTTCCAATGATAGGAAAGATGACTGCTCGTTCGCGGTCATTGTCGTCAAGGAGACCACTCCGCGACTTTACTGATGGAAGACGATTTGTCCGTAGTAGTAGCTGTTGCTCCAAATCAGGTTCCGAGCAGCGGATGGTCAATAACGTTTGACTAGCTATTACCAAGCTCTCGGAAGGCGACGTTTTTTTGGCGGCTAGGATCTTGATCTATAAAGACACGCTAGCGCAAAAGCTCAGCGAGACAGCCGTGCTGCTGGATAAGCACCCCCCGCGCCCTCACTCCTGTCATGGCCTAGCTCTTCTCACGTGCCCTTGCCATTAACTATATCCGGCGAGAACGTTCGGTCTGCCATAAAAACGTTTTCTCGTAATTCAGTCGCAGGCCTGGTTCATTTAATCAGACCACGGCTCTTACAAGACCTGTTCTCTCCCGCTCTAGGGGCTGCCGCCGACCGCTTGCGGCTGCCCTGGCCAAGGTCGTCGATATTCTTTGCTGGGGCTCCCTCATCTTCAGGGTCCGACTTTTTGCCCGTCATCAGCCTCATCATCGGGTTTGCGACACCGGGAGGATGCGAGGTTGCGGTCAATTTAACCCGGTCCTTCCTGTAGTCTCGCTTCGAAGCCATTCTTGGGGTCAACTTGACTTCAGGAACGCTTTTAACACTATTCGGAGGAACCACCTGTTGAATGCGGTCAAAGCTTAGGTCGCGAGTATGTTCCACCAGTTGGAACTAGCTTATTAAGGAGCCATCTTGCTTGTTCTTCTGCCACATGATGTAGGCACGGGATCTATAGTTGGTAGGCGTTCCCCATTCTCGCAGGGAGTTTCGGCATTCCTCGAGAAGTGGTTGTAAAAGCTAGACATGCGATGTCACGCATTCTATTGGTAGAACCTCACCGAGGCATTTTTCTTCTGAAATCTTAATTTGCCCTACGTCTCAATCACCTTTTGGGGGTGCAGAGTACTCTCATTGGGACTCCTTGAGCGACTTAACGACAGCGTGCTAACTACAGTAGAGGCGCTGTTAAAGCTCAGCTCATCGGCAGAAGCAGGCCAACAAGCTCTACTCCCCGTTTTTTGGGGGGGGGGGGGTTTAGGGTTGCCTGATGCTAATGTCCTATCGGAGATAGCTCTGGTAGCTTCTCTCCATACGTCTATGCAAAAGGCTAAATTGCTTCTAGATTCAGTCGCTCTTACGGAGCTAGAAGCTCGACTAGAAACAAGCCGCTATAGAGCAGTTGCCCTGTGTGGCCCCGAGCCCGCTGAAGCTGGACGCCTGAGAGTTTGATCGGCAACTTTATATGAGCGGCCCGGGCTGGGTATGCTTCAGCTCTCGCCGAGGCAGGCAAAATACCAGAACATCGAGTACTCGTACGGGTTATTACAATTTTACCAACAAAATCTTTCATCACTAAGATTCAGTGCTTAGTCTCAGGAATAGTTCATGGTGTAGGTATGGTCTAGTAGATTGGGTAAACTTCAGTTTAGTGCAACATAAGACTGTATCGCTGATCCTGGCATCCACCGGTATGCTATCAGCATTGACAAAAAAGTCAAAAAACGTCACTATGATTACAGCACTAAGATTAAGTGTCCCTTTGTTACATTTTTTAAATAATATACATTAGTTGGTTTTGTCTTGTCTATATATACGTTTATTTGTAATTGCAGATTTTTAACGTTTTCGTTCCGTTAAAATATTTACCTATCACTATCGTTCACCCCCGTCGGTGTGTGGATTCGAAGTACTTTCAAACTCTATTCAACCAACAACATGAACGCTTTGAGAGGTCTCTTCCTGGCAGCAAACCTTGCAAGTATGAATTTTTTTTAGCAATTATGAAATATTAAAGTGGAATCGAAGTTCAGACAATAACATTGGCTCGGCTAAGCAAAGAAGTTGCCTGGAGAACCTATTATGTAACGAGTATTTAACCTCATTTACTACGCTAAAGTTGATTTTTGTATCATTTACATTACAGAGTATCTGAATTATGCGTGTATATAATCGCGCAATACGCGCGTATCATGCTTATCAATTTAATTTAAAAATAAATGCGTGTTCTGCTATTTTCTGTTTGGCTGTTAGGGTTCACTTACTGAAGGCGTAATTAGGGTATCACCCTCAGAGTAATAAACCTTTACTGGAACGCGAATATTTTCTACCGGTAACTCGGGGACCGCAGATTTTCCGTACACCTAAAACGACATATAACGTACTAAGTATGCATTTTTTGTAACATGCTTAAGCCAGTTTTGGTTAGACGACATGCTCGCATGAAATGCGGTCAGCACGACGAAGCTTTATACACCAGACTAAATTTCCACAAGTAAGCAGTAACAGCAGAAATTGTAACCTAAAATGAAGGAACTACAACTTCGCTAGTCAATATAAACCATCAGAGATCCGTATACGGAGGAACACTATTAAAAGCGGATTGAAACCTGTCAACATTAGTTATTTGTATAGCGGCAGCAAAATAACATACAGTACTGATCGAAACAATAATACAAACATCTGAGAAGCTGGTGCCGTTACAATATACAGTTTTCATGACAGTAGACTATGCGGGCAGTTCTTCCTACCTGGGCGTTATTCCCATAGAGGCCAGTGTCGAACCATAGCTGATCTGCGCTTTCATGTAGCACTTCGTCGTAGTTAAATTCGACGGCGCGCTTGTCACCTCTGCAGGCTCTTTGGTACAGCTGGAAGATGAAAGGAATTGCATTTCGTCCCATCATCCCATATCAACATTTCAAAAGACTAAATTATTAAAAAAATGGCATTATGATGCGAAACACCTGTTGAAATATGGTTATATCTATCTATGGAAAGTCAATAAATAATGTCAATAAATAAAAAACCAAAACGAGAAATCTGGATGTTTGTCATTAATATTGTAGTTGCACAATTCCTGGAAATTTGTTTCATGAACATTTCGAGGGCATGTTTTTTTTCCACTAATACAGTTCCTCGGAAAATCCCAATGGCAGTAGAACTTGAGGAGGAATTTGAGAAGGCTTTAGCAGCTTTTTAGAGGCACCCATCAGTTACAGCGAGGTTCTGGAGGATTGTTCAAGCGAAAACGAATAAAGCTTTTGGTCCTACTGATGTCCAATCCTGGAGAGGCATTGCTAAGAAACATTGCATTCATAACATTATTATCTCTGCTCACAACACGCATTTTGACATTCCTCCATCAGCGACATAATTCCATATAACGTTTTTTTCCAAGTGAAGCGTATATATATATATAAATATATGTATATATATATATAGTCCTTTGGGTAAAGCTACTTAAACAGAATATAGTGGTTTACAGCTGCTAGTTATTGCCAAACAGGCTACCTTACTTCGAAACATTTCTGATGACATTGCTGTCTCACTTAGAGCTCACCCGGGTGGCTCAGTCACAATTACAGGAGATTTTAACGCGTTGGGGTCAGTGCCTTTGTCAGTCAGACCTGTGTATAACATGATTATTGCTAACCAAGGCACCGTAAACATTTTCGCGGACAGCTCTCACATTCACATGATTTATTTACAGATTGGGTAAAATATACAATAGTACGGTCGATATCACTACAGTCTCGTAATTATATTAATATTAAAAATCGCTCAGTGCCAGCTTTGTTAAGGAAGGGATTGCATTGCACTCACTGCCATGATATCTTACACATATACCATAACAATATTTACAAACACATGTGTCACAGGGTCCATGACAAGCGTCTTTCTGACATAGAAGGTGGTGAACACCGTGCACAGCAAAGCGGGTGGTCATGTGCCTGTTTGTCCTGCTCGAGCCCTTCCATTCTGACCTAACAATTGCATCTGTCATATAAAAATGTGGGTCGATCTCTGCCATTTTCTCTTCATATCGCCGTATAAACTCGCTGTATGCAGGGGTGTCTGGAAGCGCAAACAGTTTTTTGACCTGTTCCACAAATAGTGGAGCATCGCACAGCAAATACGTGATGCGGTTGTATGCGGACGTATGTAAACCTAGTATCCGCTTCAAATAAGCTGGCTTCACCCGATCGAGGGCACCGAGTTGAGTCTAGCTTAGTTTTGCCCATACAAGCTGGATCCCGTATGATGCAATTGGCGCTATCTTCATATCAGGTAGAGCTAGCGCTGCCTTAATCGAGAGCATCTGGGGCTTCTTAAGGGTTGTCCCTGCAATCAAGGCTTTTCGAGACCTCTCTTCTATATGTGCAGCGAAGGTCTTGGCTGAGGGGGTCACTGTGATACCGAGATATGTGAACTTATTTACATAGTTCAGGTCTTGTCCATTTAACCTAAGTGTATCGGTCGCGGCCAGCCTGCCCGCGTGCCTAAACTTCATAGCTTCTGTCTTCTGCATATTTATTTCAAGGCCTACTACGTTCACGTACGCTGACAACGTGGCCAGCGCCTGTTGCATATGGTATCTGCTGCTACTGTAGAGTACTAGATCGTCGGCATACATAATTATCTTGACAGCTGGGTGTCGGGTCTGTAAACGTGTTGGTAAATCGGTTACCAGTAAACAAAAACGCAAAGGGCTGAGGTTATCGCCTTGGGCAAAGCCTGTCGTTTATTCTATGCTTGGGTGCTCCGCTACACCGTTATCCAAGATGATCTGATTGGATTGTAGCAGCTCTCGTTTTCCAATTTAATCATAGCGGACGAGACGGATTTGTCGGCAATCCAGGATTGGAGGGTATAAGCTGCACAAAAGACCCTCACTTATCATCGCTGCATAAGATAGTCGTGCCAATCATACGCTACCCCGGATACCGAGTAGACCCACAAATAATGGCCAACCAGCACCCTGAACCAATTGCAGACCTGATAATGTGGTCTAGGGAGTGGAGCGCTAGCCATGGGCGTTATCTACCGGGGTATCGCCGGTTCAATCCCTGTTGTTGATTTTTGGGCGTTGCCCATTGAGGACATATGATAAACCATACTGCTGAGAGTCAGCCTTCAAGTTGCCACCAGGACTGTTAGGAAAGCCCTAGATATCTCATTATGGCCGTTTATACTTGCGCTCTAAGCGCCTCTTATATAAAAGGGTGACGGTTGTATTGAGGTACACATGTCAAGCGAATATTAGATCCAACCGTGTATCTCGAGTACTGCATGATGACAGGTTTCCAGGGATATAGAAGAAAGCTCAAGTCCAATGGAGCACCCGAGCGCCGGGCCCTGTGGACGGAAAAGCTCTTACCGGACCTTCGGTTCTGGTACAGCTGCCGGCATGAAGAACTGTCGTAATCCACTTCTTAGGTCCTGACTATCTACCGGACACAGCACAGCAGTCTAGCACACTGTCTACCGGTGCGCGGTCCTCACAAGGACGCGCTCTGTGGCGTCTGTGTGTCGAAGTACCACCCCCCACCGGGGACATGCCAGGCCAGTAAACAAAAACGCTCATTACAGGTCTACGGAAGTGGTACAAGGGCTACTGACGTACACAGGTCCTAACGGGACCCGGTCAGTTCCACCGGTAAATGGTCAGGATAGACAAGGGTTCCATTGATACATGTGTATTGCGCAGTTCAGATGATCCCGATGATATAGACCATACGTTGGAGTCCTAAATGTATTTATTTTTTTCGGGCTGACCCTCAGCCAAGATTTAACGTCCATGGGACTGCTTTTCGCATTGCTTCACAGATGTACCCCATTTAATACAAATGTGCAACAGTGGAGTTCGAACCCGCGCACCTAAGTGTCTCCTCCGGTCGCGAGGCGCACCATGCCACTTATTATCATGGCATGGAGCATTTGCCTGCGCCTTTGACGTTGGAGTCTAACTGCTTTCGAAAGTTATCAAATATTCAGCTTGTGGCATGACCCGTCGCTGAAATAGTCGCGCGCATAATGGAAAGCCCAGATGACTGGGCAAATTATATTACTTTAAGAGAGAAGACGAGACTCTAAGAGGCCAAGAGATTTGCCCTGAGGGGGTGGCTGCAACCAGGTTTTCGCAGAGTCTCGACGCACTCCTGGATTCCGGACAAGGCCCATATGTGGCTCATAAAAAAATGTTTGCACGAGATTCCGTCCTCATTGTCATGAGGTAGTGCCGAACAATTCTGAACTTGGGGGGACTGGAGAACATATTTTTTGTGGGTGTTATACGTTTGTCATTAGGCTCGCCCAGGATGAGTCCTATAAGATTTGTTAACAACACCGACGGATGTGCGTGTTCCTTCGTAAATAAAAGCTGGAGCTAATTTTCTTGCACTATGTTTACACGACGAACATATCACGATGTATACCCTGGTTTTAGAGGAAGGAATGTTTGCCATGATTGTAAGTTAAAGCGAGACCGGCTTTCTAGCGGAAAACAATTGGTTAAAAACGGCGCATGTTTTGGGCATATATTCTTATTGCTACGGTCTAAAAATGCCTCCCAGATGATGCATGAGGCATATCAGGCACCACAAACTTCAAAACTTCAAACCATATACCGTGCTACGTCTATTTGTCATCTAATTCTCGGTTTGCCCAGTTTGGCTAATGACGTATATGATTGTTGCATGGAGCGAATCATTCAAAAGTCTCTCTGGTTAGCAATACAAGTGCCGCCAGCACCAAAGTCGTTAATTGGTACGTTCAGGCTAATTTGGAAAAGGCATGTTCTTTCTAGCTTGCAATTTGTTTGAGTTTATATATTTGATTTATTCAACCTGAGATCTCCTGAAATGATTCATATGGAGTTGTCGGAATAAACACGAACATCAGTATTATGTATTGCAGTGACTGATGATTCTAGGCAGTATTGTTAAATAAATATTTCCGCTTGAAACTGCTGAATGTTAATGCAAGTGTTAGCTTGTTGCGAATAGGTAACGGCAATCTTGTCAAGCGTGGTGTCTTGGTGCATTCGCGTGCGCCTTAGGGCCGGAAAAGACACATATGTAGATGCACGGGTTTGATCCCCGCCGTTCCACATTTGTATTATGGGGCCCGTCTTACGAAGCAATGCGAAAGCCATTCCGTGGACGTTAAACGTTGCCCGAAAAAAAAACGGCGGTCGTACCTTCACATATTTTCAAGATAATATACATGTTTCTTGGAAAAGCGACACAGCACCGAACGGCAACATAGCGACAAAACCAAACTAGCACGGTTTGGACTATCTTTCTGGGACCACATTTTTGAAATTCCCGCGCTCTGCAGCAGGGCCGCTTGAGAGTGCGGCTGGGTGTTTACATTCAGGAGCAGACCCGTGGCGGCGCGACGGTATACCGGTTCCAACTTTACCGTTTTGTTTGCGGAATTGGCAGCTGTTTGCAATGGAGGACAAAAATACGCATTTTCGACACATTATGTTGTTCTCCTACCGTGAAGGCATAAGTGCAGCGCAAACAACCCGGAGGATATGTGCAGTCTACGGCGAAAACGCAGTACACAAATCCACAGTCGAAAAGCGATTCGCCCGTTTCAAAGCTGGAAACTTCAATCTCAAAGATGAACCGAGGTCAGGACGACCCAATGTTGTGGAGACCGACGAAGTCATAAGCCTGGTTACTTCGAACCCAGGTTTGACCATAAAAGAAATTGAAGATGTAACGGGAGTCTCCCACGGAACCGTTTGGAATCGCCTCCATGATGCAGGTTTTTCGTGCAAGCGGAATATCTGGCTACCACACGACCTCAATGATAGGCAGCTTGAAGGGCGAGTCGATACCTGTCACGCACTCCTCCGGAAGAACTCGAATGAGCCATTTCTGAGGAGATTGATAACCGGCGATGAAAAATTGATACTCTACAGAAACGTAACACAGAAAAGAAGTTGGGTCCCCAGAGGTTCTCAGGCCGCAGCTATCCCTAAACCCGAAATTCATCAGAAGAAGGTTATGCTGTGCTGCTGGTGGGACTGTAAGGGCGTCGTGTATTTTGAGCTGCTTCCAATGGGTCAGACGATCAACTCCGTCGTCTACTGCAGACAACTCGAAGAGTTGAAGGCTGCAGTAGCAACGAAGCGCCCGAAACTGTCAAACAGGTGGGGCGTCACTTTTCAACACGATAAGGCGACACCACACCAAAGTTTGGCCACCCGGCAAAAATTGGCGGAGTTTGACTGGGATGTGCTGCCGCACCCAGCTTATAGTCCCGACCTCGACCATCTGACTATCACTTGTTCAGGTCTCTCCAGAACTCCCTTGATGGCACAACATTTGAATCTTTGGAGGCTATAAAAATCACCTCACTCAGTATTTCGACGAGAAGGACAAGACGTTCTGGGAGAAAGGAATCATGGATCTACCGAGGCGATGGGCGAAGGTTATCGAACAAAACGGTCAATATATCATTGAATAAAAATACTGTTCTCTGCATAAATAAGGCTCTTTAAAATCGGGTAAAAAAGCCCACGAACTTTTTGACTTACCTAATATCTTACGCTTTTATCCTTTGACCGGCTTCGTGCGCACTGTACTTTTAGTCATAGGAGCTGCAGTTAATCTTATGCCCAGAAGTTTGAACTTGAAGGCACAATTGCCAACACTTAGTCAATGCTTCTGTGTTCAAAATATGTTTATATACGTGTGTTTATAGTTCTGCTCCAATTTGTGTCTAACCCTTGTATTATTTTAGGGGGTCAGTATAGCAAAGCACAATCAAAAGTGCTAACGCAGTTATTTTGAAGGGGTTCGACAACGGGTACTACACTTTTTTTTGATAGCATAGCTGCAACGACAGCAGTGTTTGAATCGGTCATTGCTTTCTACTAAAAACTCACACAGATCAAATAAACACTTCATTATAGTAAACTGAGATCATTCAGAGAACAGAATAACAAAGGTTAGCAAATATGCTAGCAAGATTTTTCACTTTTTGAGTTCCAGTAAATAGATCAGAAATCGTGCACATGCTTAAGGCTGCGAGAGACATAATGAACGCCGAAACTAATGTAATTGAGCTGATGCAGTAGAACTTACCTGTGCCAAGTAGATCAGGTTCTTCACAGACGTAGGTTGTGGATAATGCTCAAGATAGAGCGGAATTCGGGTCTGAAATGCACAAAATAAATATTTTTGTATACGTGTATATCATGTTTCTTGGATTTCACATTAAGGAATATGAGTGTTAGAGCGGATTATTATCAAGCGCGACAAAATTAATGAAACAGAAGAAGTACTAACGCACCAATTAAAAATCGTGTTGAATAGTTCCTTTTTTTCCAATGAATAAATAAATAGCTATGTGATTATTTTTCAACCCACACCTACTAACCCCAGGAAACATTGCTGCGGTTCGGGCTTGAGCTTTCGACGACATTGCAAATTAGTCGCGCATTTTTTCTACTACATCATAAATGTGGGTTTTGCTACATTTAGGTAAATAAAGTTTATGTCATAATGTTTTTGTACTTTAATTAAATAAAATTAAAAGGGTATGCGGTGCGCCGAGAGCCACTTCCTCCACTCTATCTTGTCGATATACCCACTTTTACGGCTTAAGAAATATTTCAATTCAGTATTTATTTCACCATAAAACTGGTAGACAGTTGATTCATGTTTCACAAGGCGTCGCGATGTGACACTTCGGCTTAGTAAATACACATATATATTTATATATGCAGAAAACTTACTTACGAGGTTCGAGTGTTGCGCATCTCCATAAAGGAAAGTAGAAAGGACTTGTTGGCAGACCGGCCAATACGACTTGCAAAGTCTAGTCATCGATGTCAAATCGAACACTTCGGACGTTGCGCGGAAGCCGCTCTGTGAACGTTATTGGGTGCCGTAGCCAATGTTAGTGAGGAAATCTACTGCAAAAAGCTACGCCGTTAACGCACGCTGAGCCACGTTCGGTATAACCTGAATATTTGCCGTCTACTGGGATAATACAACAAACACGCCAGCGTGTCCTCCAACCCGTACTATTGAAGATTGCTGCAATAGAATAATTAATACATGCTATACATTTATCTAATATACATGAGCATAAACATTTAGAAAACAGAATGTGCATAGACGGTGTACATAAACTATATGCAACATACGATTTTATTTCATGGGTAATCGATTTGGGGGAAACCTAAATTGAAATATTGGTCTCGGAACACCACTATGACGCTCATCCTTGGTCCATATTTTTTCCAGCTATGGGCTGAAGAGCTCTTAAACATAAACAGCAAAGCGGAGAATATAATGTTTTTCTTTTCTTAGCTGTCCAGAAAAGTCCATAGAAGCGCACTTGAAGCTGTGCCCTACTTTAAAGCAGCATGTCTTTTAATGCGTTTAAGTAGGCCATAAAAAGGTTGAACTGAGTGCAAATTTTCAGCGGAAGCCTATTTGATTTCCAGTTTGCTATGCAACACTTTTTAATTGAGCCTGAACAGCACCTAGAGAAGTCTTCTTTTTTAGCCATAGGCAGCTGAACTGTGCCCTGTGCTAGGGAAATCCTTAGACTAACGTCTCGCCAATCAGTCAACAATTCCTCTATTTTATTCAGGATACTGTTAAATACCCATCAGTCTATTAAAACACTGCCTAGTGGTCGATCTTGACAAGCCTTTTCTTTGTTAATCTGTCGCACCTGGGTGATCATTGTGCTGCAACATTCATGTGCTCGAGAAAGGTCATTTAAGTTTAGTATAAACTTCGTAAATTACTCCCTAAAAACATATATGTATATATATATATATATATATATATATTTATAATTTTTTTAACAGGGGCCAGGAAAAAATGCATAATGCACAGCATTTAGTCTGGGTAGTGTGGGTCTTTTAAACCCACTAAAAACCTGGTGACCTCCTAACCTACATGCCCGGGATATTTGTGGTATTACGTCAGTTACATATATAGATATCTAAAAAAATGTAAGTCTCATGTATATCCAAGTGGAAAGTTCTTTGCAGCTGTGGGCATAAAACCGATTTGCCGTACTGTGGACCACCAATGGAGAATTGAACGATAAGTGGAAGTAACAGGTTCCACTTCGGAGACATGCTTTTTAAACAGACAAAGGAAACAACCTGTAGGCCGGTGTATAACGTCCGTCAAGGCCACCATCGATCTGTCTGTGAGCTTTCATTTATGCGGCTACGTCCACGTACTGCCCCCCATGATCTTTTCTGAATTCGTCTCGTAAGACTTGACGTCTGAGACCTACGATGATCTACTAACTTCACGTTTAAATGTAATTAGTTACGGATTGTAGTATAACCTACATTTCATCATTACTGTCGTCGTTACTGTCAGGGTTAGTGTTAAACAAAGCGCAATGGATTCCTGTGCCTCCCCCACGTAAACTGTGTCGTACACCTATTTTTGATGTTCAAGACAGCTAGCCGTTTGACTAACTAGCGATAATCTTAAGAACTCGTCTTCTTCTCACAATCTTTTGGCCGTTTTTGGCTATTATTGTCACGTTTGATCGGCTTTTGACAGCTGGCAATCTATTTACATTACTCGTAGTTTATTGTGCATTATTTTACCAATATATGCATGGTAATATATTTTTACGACTGTCCCTTTAGCTGTCACTTTTGTAGTATTGTTTAGATGTTTGCCAACACAGCCCTGTATAGGTAGTGAGACATGTGGAACATTTTGCATACAAAAATGAACGCTCGCAAAAAATGTTATGATCAGCTTCGTCAAATACATATAATAAGATATTTCCGAACTAGCTGTCATGTTTATTCCCGTTGCGTCTATATGCGACATGGAAAGCAAGTTTGCTAAAGGGTTTTTAATAGGCCGTCCCTGTCTTTTGTGAGGGAGACGCGTACCATGCGGGTCTTGCATTTGATATCATAGGTGTCACATGAGGGGTCATGGGGTGTTGAAATTCCAACGAATTTAAATTTAGTAAGCTTGTGATACGACCGTCAGAAGACGCATAACGCTTAATTGTGAAACTCACCACAGTTTTCTTATGCGATGTAGGTGGTCTCAACAGCGATGGACAGTTTCGAGCGCTGCTCGGCGTGCAAGTCTCATTATGTGTTTTCACCGTTTAGTGTTTATCTTATATAGGAATCCGTGCGAAGTGAGCAAACGTATAGCAGCGGCACCAAAATAAAATGCTCTTTTAAACATATTGACATACAACGTTCCGTGTAGATTTGTTTGGTGACTAAAAGAGCTACTCACTATGAAGAGTTTTATGGGGCGCCATATTGCCGGTGGAACTTGGTTAATGGGGCAGGCGAATGTACGAAAGCCACCGAGGGATGCAAAGGCCGAAATGTGCGAGTTATATTCTGGTCGTTTGGAGAGCAACGCAAATCCAGAGGCTGATCCCTGTAACGATGCATTAAAGGGCAATGTTAATCTTCAAATGAAATTCAACCCTAGCAGAGATTTAAATAGAATTAATAATTGGAGTACAACAACCCTATACAATAGGTACACGACTTTCTTCCTCTCTCTCTTTCTCTCTCGCTCTCTCTCTCTCTCTCTCTCTATATATATATATATATATATATATATATATATATATATATAATTGTGTTTTTTAAGAATAAATGCAGGGATACAGAGCATTTTTGCGCGAAGTGGCATGTTTATTTTAGCTACTGATTAAATTATCTGAAGTGTTTTATCTGTTCTAAAGCCGTCTTAGTCGAGGTGCAGAGTGTCAGTGCTATCGGTCAGAAACTCGGTGTAAGTTTGACTCCGACCGGCAGATTGACTAAAAAGTTAGACGCAAATTTAACACAACCAAACCCAAATGTACAACGGGCAAAGCGAGCGTCTATGTTGCCCAGATATGGCCTTGAAGGGCTAGCGATGTAACTTGAATACTAATAAAAAGTCCAGGCATATCATAAGAGTTTGTGGCTGCAGGCCACAGCATGGTAGGGACAAAATTAAACGCCTAAAAACTGCCCAAGCCTAAGCTAAGCGTCTATCGTAATATTCTGACCTGCGAGTGTGCGAAGTAGGCAAGTTTAGGTACGTTCGTGTGACGCAGGATGTAGTCAATTTGCGCTGCCACATCGAAGACGCCGTGCTCGACCAGGGTGTAATTGTAGAACTTTCGGTCCCGTCGATCGGTGATTCGCCCCTGGCTAATTGTTTCCGAGCCATAAATTGTGCCTCTAGTGTTTCCCAGCCAGACATCGAAGCCAGCATCGGCCAGAATAAAACCTGTTACGTAACAGAGCAAATGCTCTTAGTTCGTATGTAGTCAGACCTAGTTTTGCAAGACTCGACTTGAGTTCTTCCTTCTCTTATACAGATAGCACTTCTCCGGCACGGGTACACTATATATATATATATATATATATATATATATATATATATAGATAGTGTTTTACAGAATTAATTGTTAGTAAGTTCCAATCTATTTAGCGGATCCATTAGCGGAGAAAGTGTACTATCAACAAGAAACTGCTGCCATTATTGTAGTACATGCTTGACTAAATAATCTTACTAAACGGTACTATCGATGCACAAGGGCAAATACGAAGACTTATTTGTGTACAATTATACATTTTCTGGTTGTTATAGAAAAACTGAATGCGGCTGGGCGGCGAAGTTTTGTGCTGCCTACGGGCCTACGCTGTGTCGAACATTCCGTAATTTGTACAAGGACATGGTCGAAGCAAGACACCAGACTCAGTACTATTGTAGAAGCAGGCTCTTGTGCTGAAAACACCATGCTGTGCATCTGGTAAATTGGAAAGACGTAGTGTACTGTGAACTTTTACTGATCAACGAACCGGCTAGGAGTTAAAAGTAATTGCTCAGTTGTTTGAAGCAACCCGTCGTCGAAAACCACCTCGAACTGTCAGGACCCGAATCGTAGAGGCCTCGTGTGCTACCATAGCCACGCTGTCCGCATACATCTGTGGCAACCTGCCGCTACTAGCTGCATTTTTCTTGGTATGTTTTAGCTCGTCTACTTTATAGTCCCGATCGCGCGTTTCACTATTCGCTATAAAGAATGAACTTTAACCGCTGTGAGCAAATCAAACAAACACATTTAGAATGTTTTATCATCTTAAACGAGAAGTTACGAAAGGATAGAGTTTTGTCTTTAAAGCAAGCATAAGATAAAGACGATAGAATGAAGTGGAGTATGCATACAGGTGTGGTGGATAGCGTGTAACCGAATCATAGTAAAAATTGTCTGCTTTTGATTGCATTGTATACATGTGATACATAGGCTCATATGCCATATATAGGTATGAAGATCCGACAAAACTTTATATTGCAACTAAACAATTGCTTCAGGTATGCAGTTAGAAAAGAGACAAACGAAGAAATTTATCAATGGTGTTTATTTACATAGGCAGATAACTGGTATCGTATCAACAGGTTAGTGTCATTTTTTTAGCGTACGTTTCAGTATGACACTACAGCCCCCTAGTACTAACGCATCGGGAAATCGGATGAGCGAATTAATTATGAGATGGACATAAAATGGGCATAGCCCTTTTAGAGGAATATGATTGTACCTCTGAGCAGGCCCGTGATTAAAAGAGGTATGATAGGGGTCTTACCGATGGAGTTATTGGCGAGGTCATCAATGTAAAACGGCGAGGAACAGAATAGTGGGGCGGGTAGAAATACGACGTCTTTATTCGGTATCCCGGATTTTGATCGCTGATTCCTTCCATACGGAATTCGATGAACGGTCAGAATAACGCTGAAATATCACACAGTTCCGACATTAAAATACATAAATTATTCTGTATGAGAATGTTTATATATATATATATATATATATATATATATATAATTTTTTTTTATTTATTTTTTAGGCGTACCAATATGAAACCGGATTTTTCAGCAAAATCATGTTTAAAACCGTAGCATCTGTTTTTTTTCACAGTATTGCCCTTTGCTAGTAATACTTGCTTCCTAGTTTTTTGGGTAAATTATCGGATTGAACCGGTGAGTACGGGGTGTGAAAAGTGTTTCTCAGCCGAGCCTGCCTATGTTTTATACCGCTCTCGATGAGTGAGACGAGTCACTGCCATGAAGCAGAATTGTCTTGTGCTATTTCTGTCGCCGCTGTGGTTGTTCGACTCCGAACAGAACTTGGCACAAATCGATAATTTACTGTTGGCAACAAGCCGCAGCAAGGCTTAACCTGGTTCCAGCAGATCGGATCAGGTTACTTCTTTCTGGTTTCACCAAACACTAAGGATTGTCTTTTTCCGAAACGATTTGGCCATTCAGTCGATGGGACTGGAGGCCTAATTTCGGCCAAACCGATGGGACTAGATCGATGAGACTGGAGTGTCGGTTTCGGTTTTCCGGTTCTCTCGCATTCGTTCAGTCAGCCCATGATCTTCAAAAATTCTTGAAGGTCTTCCGCGTGGTTCGTTCTGGGTTTCAAAATCACCTTTTTGAACTTTTTAAAAACTGGGTACAACTGGGAAGATGATATCTGTAAGCTTCCCTCAGCATTTCATGCGCTTCCGTTGCAGCTGCGCAAATATTGGCTTTTGGGCATATCGGAGGACATGTTCACCACTGATTTGAATTACGCTGCCCGGCAAAACTTTAGTGTGCATGACAGATGGGGGAACCCGTGAGTGACCCCGACCAATTGATCTGATAAGACACTCGCCACTTTTCCCGATGGCCCATAGCACTGTTCTATGAAAATCTGGGCCATCAGAGAGTGACGTTTAAGAGGGGAGGCGCCTTTAGTGGGTATGGGTCTCAGTGGCGTAACATCAATCCGCTGGGGTCAAGTCCCACACAACTTGAGATGGAAGGCTATATTTCTTACTCGTAGCGGTAGTGCGTAACTGCATTTAACTCTCCTCCACAAAAAAGCACCGCCATCCTTGCAGCAGTCCTTGCTAACACTTGACTCTTCTTCAAGTTAGGTGGCGTTAACATCACCTTATGCATATATCAACCTCTTCATCTGCCATAACTGCCACGAAATAGGGTACACAACTAGAGAATGCAGAACCAAGGAAGCAAATGGCATAGGTGCGGACCTAGCTAGGCACGTCGCCCAAGACTGCAAGGCCCGAGGCTGCAAAAAATCCTAAGTCTAGGGTATGTGAGTATGTAGGCCACCGTGCCGGATCTCACGGCATGTTCCAACTACTTTTAAATCCTGACGGAAATGAAACGAGCACCACATGCAGCCAAGCAGTCAGCACATACCAATAAATGTGGCAGAACTAACTCGGTCGCTCAGGACACTGTAACCAAACAGGTCTGCAGGTCTGGCTGCAACAGAACAAGGTGTGAATTAAAAAAAAACTACACAACACTCCAATGAATAGAGCTCGACCTTTGGCCAATTATCAAATGTGTAGAACCGTACTGAAGCAAGAAACAGTAAAAAGCAAGATAAAAAAAATTGCGCAACTTTCTCAAGAAAATTGAAGGTGGTCTTGAAAAGCCCTACAATATAGTCAAGGAAGGTAACGTACGAAAGCCCAGGGCTGTGCTCACAAAGAAGCTAATTAACTAGGCTCTGAACAAACATACTCACTCAACACTGCTTAGCTGCTCGCTTTGACACGGGATATGAGGCGATCGTTGAAGAAAGGATCAGGATCTTTGCGGAGGAAAACGGACTACTTTTGGTCTCCGAATATGGATTCAAAAAAACGGTCAGTGCTCACCGCTGTCCACCGAGTTGCAACCAAGGCTGACCTTTTGAATAGTTTAGCTATATACTAAAAAACTTTTTTGCAATTTTTTAGACGTCAGGAACAGGTTCAACAGCTGGCCATAGAATTCTGTCAAATATTTACGGACCAAGAGAATGCAGGCGAAGGTTGATGATGTTAGTGGCCGAGTTGACTGGACTCCGATCTGGCTTAGAGCCTTTTTGAAACTAAATGAGGCAAAATAATCCTCAAACAAATAGAAAGAAAAAAAAGCAATAGAAGCAGGCTCAATGGGACTATTTTCGTCCTAGAACACTGGAATACTCCGGTTCTTTATCCCAGACATTAAAACATGGATAAACCGACCATTACCTTGCTCAGATTCTCACGGGACATGGGGACTTTTAGAGCTCTCTAGTCGACTCATACTCTCAAGTGCCAGGTACGGAGAGGGGCTAGAGCCACAATAATTGCATAACTCGAGGACCACTGAGAGAGACGGAAAGAGAGCAAATATCCTAGACACCCCTCCTCCGCCCCATAGGAACTCTTACGAAGTTTGCAGAGTACATATGCGGCACGACTTCTAGGAGCAGGTATAATAGCTATGGAGGTACTGAAGGAGAAATGAACTTTGCAAAGGCTCAGGAGAGTTACATTTTTACCTGCTGTACTAGCAGATCACGTAACATTGAATGGTACAAGTTCTCAGGTGTTGGGACAAAGCACCTCTAATATACGCGGCACAGTGATCCGAGTGACACTCGCCATTTTTCTGGCCTGTAGTACTGTTCTAAAGATCCGGTCCATCAGAAAGTGAAGCTTAATTGGGGACACACGTTTAGTGTGTCCCCCAATTAAGCTTTGGGGATGAGAAAAATGAGGGTCTGGGCCTCAGCGGGCTAACATCCGTCCGCTAGAGTCGACTGCTGGAAATGGGAAGTGGGATCACTTCCATTCCCCGAGTGGATCAAAAAGTACGTAGCATCGCCTGTCTACAATTTCAAAAAGCTCCGGCCAACTAAAGCGCTGGAGAGAGACGTTTTTAATGAACATATGTATTATGCCAATGGGTTTCGTGTTGCGTTTGTTGCAAACGACGTATTGGCACGGGTCCCGTAACCAATATGCCAGACCCTCCAGTGCCAATGGAACTAACAAGTTCCGCGCTTTGAATAAAGTTTCTTAAATACCTAATGCAATAAAAAGTAAGACTGAACTAGAAACAGTTTACGAAACTTATGCACCGGCGCACAGTGCAATTACCATGTGGATTGCCGCGTTTAAAAAACATTGCACAGGCACCGTGTTCTAAACGTCCAAAAACAGTTTCTAGTGAGAACACTGTGCCAGAGTCCTCACTCCGAAAGCAATTTAGATCACTTGAGACGAAATCCCAAGATTTTTTGGGTCGATTCGTAACCGCCGATAAAATCTAGATTCTTACCCCAGAAAGGGCATTTCCACTAAAGAGAGAACCGCACGTGGCGAAACGCCTCCCACCAGGATAAAAACGCATATCAATCGCAACAATTTTGGCGAGCGTCTTCTGGGAGGCAAAAGGTGTTCCTTCAATTAACTTATACAAATTAAAAAGTAGTAAAAATGAACGCAAATAATACGCAATACTCTTGAAATTGCTGAAGCAACGCATAATTACACTACGATTCACAATGCAGAAAAAAACTGTAGTGTGTTACTGCCTGCCCATACGTATATTTTTCCCACATTATTACGAGATCTAAAGCTCTAAATTGCCAAACACAACCCATATTTTCCGTTATTGGCCCCGTCGATTTTTATCTGCTTGAAAGCTCTGAAAAGTATCTCTCTGGAGAGCAGATTATATCAGGGCAGCAATTATGTCATATGTGCCGTAGACCAGCATTTTGCGCGTGGCATAAAGGCTATGGAGGATCGTTGGACCAGGTGTGTCACGTTTCGGAGGAACTATACTGAACAATAAAAGGTACGTGGTCTTGGTTCGTCTTTTGCTTGTAGTTCATACTGCGAACGTTTTAATCCACTTAATGTGTGTATATATATTTATATTTATATATATATATATATATATATATATATATATATATATATGTGAGCAGATAGGGAGTGTGAGCAATTAGGAGGATCTAAAAGGGTGATATGTGTACACACACTTATCAAGCGAATAAATCAATATATATATATATATATATATATATATATTTGGATGCATTCACGCACGCCTGGCATCACAGTACTAAACAACATTGGCAAGTAGCTCTACAGCACACGTTCCTTCGCCTCATAGGAGGCTTAAGACTTGCTAAGCTTACTACATTGGAGCCACTAAAGGACGTCCTTGCACCTGAGATCTATTCCAGGCTACTGGCTTTTTGTCTAGATCGTTGCTCGTTCTCCCTAGTACTACTAAAGTGTTTGAGGCAATAATCATGCATTTTTTTTTATTTTTAGCATCCAATGGATTACAATTACTGCACTGAAACGATGCCTTAATTTTCGTTTCATTTAAGCCCTATTCTCCAGTCTGTGCAAGTGTTTGGGTTACATCTTCGTAACTTAAGCAGCACTTGATGGTTTGCCAATTCTATGCCGGTTTTTCTGAAAGCAGTCGTAACTCCTTAGCAGCACATGTGTAAGTTAATAGTTCACTTGTCCGCAATCAATGTTGCGAGCCCTGGTTCACAAAGCATCATGTGTCTACGTTATACATATCGCGACGAGTATTGATGCTTGTAGTGAAGCGACTGTAGCTTTTTAAGTAAAACCAGGACAGAAAGAAAGGCGCTGCAGATACAGGGTCAGATATTTAGGTTACATGCGAGTTGACCTTAGCCAATTTCTATCCCAATTAGTGCGCAACACTTGTCAAACTTAAACATATAAAAAATAAATTCTAAATTTAGTGGCCTATATTTTCGGACGAGCAGGTCTGAGCACACAGAGCAAAAATATATTAGATTTTTACGTAACATTATATAAATTAAGACGAACGTTAGGAACACGTACCCGTCGTCGGTAACAACGCGATGGCCCTCAAATGGGTATCCTTTTAGTTCTGCAAGTTGCCTCTTAAATGAGATTAAGAATTTTTGAAAGTTAGAGTGTTTGAAGTTATACTTTAAATAAATAATACACAATAAAAGGAAGTTGTGACGAGTCAAATGACATTAGCGCTGTTCGCAACGCATGTTGGTGACTGTTCCAAAATCATACATTGGTGTACCGTCACGATTTGTATGACGTTGTTTTGATCAGTAGCTGTATACAGACCTGTTAGTAAAGATAATTACGTTTAGTTTGATCGTTTTTTTTGTTTAAGTTGTTTTTCCGACAGGTTGACCAATTTTTCTGTCTTAAAAGAGGCAGAAATTTTAACGAGAGTAGGCCGAGAGAAGCCAGGAGTGAAAACAATTGTGAAAGTGGTATCACTGTAAAATCAACTGTCACACTCTGTCGCATTTATCGTATTAAAACGTACGTGCTAAGATACTGGCCAGTGTTTAGCATTTTGTTATAAATTATGACAAGGGTGCCATGAATATGATACACAATATACGTTTTGCGGCATTCACGCCTTTACCGTTTGCTGCTACCTTATAGCTATTGTATCTTTAGACACACTGACCATTCGTTATTGCGAATTGGAATTTGTTTAGTACACTACTCTTAGACACATGACCAAATTATCTAATGTATTGAGCTGTATCTGTACCTTAAGTGCACAGAAATGCGCAGCCATAAACATGGTTTACCTTTTTCATTTTGCGAACAGAGTATAATTTCGTCTAGTAATTAAGTAAAAATTGTCCCCGCAATTCACACTTTTAAGTTGGCACAATGTGGGTTTGTTACGCTGTCCAAACAAAGAGCGGAGAAAGGGCAAAGATTAAGTAGGCATCTCGGACGCAGGTGTTCTAGAGATCTTATTAGAAATTCAATTTTAAATCCGTCCAGAACAAGCGATTTATAAAGGCCGATAGTCGAGTCGTTTTTATCTCTAAAAGACAAGATACAGGAAAAGCTGATGAGCTCAACTACGTACGTTTTTATCTAAGTCGAAGCTCTATGTATAACTGTATGTCTGTAAAAATCGTATGCAGTTCCCTTAGAAAGCTAGGGACACCGGAACGTCGAAATGCTTGGACTTACTAATGAGGCTATGCCGGTTTTTCGATGATTATTAATGTACACCGTTGCTCACTAATTACTGCATCTTTCCGTCCCTTAGTGAACGTAATTAAAATTAAGTGCAACGTCTTGAATACTTTCCGTTTTCAGTTGAAAACTGTGTAATGAGAATACTCATCAGATTGCTTCTATGGCAGTTTCAGACAATGCTACACGTCCCGCCAAGTTACCAGTTAAAAGTAGCTGGTAATTGATAAACACCCTTTTGGTATGTAATACCATGCAGCCGTTTTGAAAGTGCCGCAACGTGTAAATAGCCCATGTACCAACATTGCGTTCTGTTCCAGGAATGATGGTTTACTCATCCATTGTTCAGGGTAAGCAGCGAGCGAGATTAACTGAGCATGAGCTAAGACTGCAGCTTTTTTAATCGAAGGAACTTCAAAAAGACAAGTGGAGCCTACGGTAATCCGGTGTAAGTTTTCTCAAACATGTGTGGATTTGATGCGCATGATTAAAAATATTTAATACAGTGGGACAGCAATGCCAGCTTTCAGTCAGGAACGCTTGTTGGGCGCCGCTTTTTGCGTTCTAAACATAATGCCATATATTAAGGTGCGTTAAGATACGCACTTGAAATACATTATTATAAATCATATTTAAGTAAACTGGTAAACGTGCTTTTGCTAAATACCACGCGACGTCTCCAGAAGGGCTTCTGCCAAGTACATATTAAAACAATTATTTTAAATATTGAAAGTACGGCTTGGGGCACCTGCTGCAAAATTTCTGGTCAACATAAGGTATATAGCTTATATGGTTAAAGTTTTTAATAGACGCAGTAGTGACGCTTGCCTTTTAAAAACAGTTTGTAGTTATCGCTAATTAGAGCCTATACGGGCTGTCAGTAAATAAAACGAATCTATTTTGAACAGGCGGCGTAAACCGCTAAACCTGCGGCACTGTCCGGCTGCCGTAGAAGTAATATGACGCCATAAGCCTCCCAAAACAGCTGCTCCTGGCAATAATAGCAACGTTTTCCCCTTTAGCCCTGCGCCTGAAAAGTTGTTTTTATGCACATAATTACGCCTACATGGGAGTATATATATATATATAATATAAATATATATATATATATATATATATATATATATACTATATATATATATATATATATATGTATATATATATATATGTATATATATATATATATATATATATATATGGTCTGTTGTGTACACACAAAACATGTGTAGATTCGCGTAATAGAAAATGTCGTGTAGTTACATTTAATCTTTGTATTGTAAATGTCACTGTAAAAAGAGACGCGTATATGAAAGGTTATGCTTTATATTTACACACATTTTTGCACGCGGCATGTATGTATGCATGTTCAGGTACATTCAGTCACAGAAGCTCATATATAAGAAAAAATCTTACATAGTCAAAAAACGTTTAAAACATAGTGCGGCATGGTTTAAGTTTATTATAAATGGTCAAGCACAATATCTGATAATTTAAATGTAGTGAACTATGCTAATGCAGTACTACGTGGGGTATTTACAATATATATATATATATATATATATATATATATATATATATATAGATATATATATATATATATATATATATGTACTATATATATATATACATATATATATATATATATATATATATATACAGGGTCATTCATATTGTTGTGCACGCATTTCGAGGTTTGATAGAACTCGGCAAGAAAATAAGTTTTCCCTATGGAGGGAAGACGTGGAAACGTCTTGTTTAGGAGAGAGAGTGAAGTTTATAAAAGTAGTTTTTCTGCCTTTTTTTCCTACATAGTTGTGCGAAATCTCTGTTTGCGGGAGAACCAGTCAACGCATGAAGGAACCGATTACACCGGCGTGTTCAGAGGAAAATTTTGCACAACGGAAGACACTTCACTAGCTTGCGTAGCAAAAAGCTAATACCCAGATTAATGAAAGTCATGAAAAGTCGATATTTTACGTTAACGCCTTTTCATGAAAAATCGTAAAATTTTTCCATAGCGACCAAAAATGTACGTCCGAAAGACCACTCTCACGCAATAGCAAATTTAATGCCCATCATTTTCGTATCAAGGTGATGGTGCTGCGTTCGTAGTTGTCAAGTCGCTAAGCTTTTTCGATAGCCATATCGAAAGCGAAGGCATGCATATTTTCATAGGGCGTATGAGAAAGTTAGGTACATATTTTGAGGCTTGGTAGAACTCAACAAGAGAATAAATTTTCCTAGTGGAAGTAGGGGGCGGAAACGCCTTGGCAAATTTTTACGGTTCTGAACGTGAAAACTTGCACGTAAAACATAACAACTATGACTGTCGAAAAAGCTTAGTGACTTGACAACTACGTAACGCAGCACCATCACCTTGATACGAAAATGATGGGCATTAAATTTGCTATTGCGTGAGAGTGGTCTTTCGGACGTACATTTTTGGTCGCAATAGAACATTTTTACGATTTTTCATGAAAAGGCGTTAACGTAAAATATCGACTTTTCATGACTTTCCTTAATCTGGGTATTAGGTTTTTGCTACGCAAGCTAGTGAAGTGTCTTCCGTTGTGCAGAATTTTCCTCCGAACACGCCGGTGTAATCGGTTCCTTCAAGCGTTGACACTGGTTCTCCCGCAAACAGAGATTTCGCACAACTATGTAGGGGAAAAAAAGGCAGAAAAACTACTTTTATAAACTTCACTCTCTCTTCTAAACAAGACGTTTCCACGTCTTCCCTCCATAGGGCAAACCTATTTCTTGCCGAGTTCTATCAAACCTCGAAATGCGTGCACAACAGTATGAATGACCCTGTATATATATATATATATATATATATATGATATATATATATATATATGTATATATATTTATATATATTTATATGTATATATATATAATATGTATATATATATATAATATATATATATGTATATATATATATATATATAATTATGGGTACCGGGGCGTAACGCGACGGCGCTTTATCTAGTTTGTAGACACTTACAGGGGATTTGCCGAAATCAGGATCGTTTCTAAGTTCCTTTGAGGCTTCGGTGATTGTGGTGCTGAGCACACCTAATGGTGTAAAGTGTTCCAATAGTTCCTGTGGTAGTTCTAGTGGTTGTGAATTCTCGCTAGCAAATATCAGTGCTACCTGTAATAGTAGTTTTAAAAACGCACCGCATTTTTTAGTTTGTCTTCGGGCGCAATCGTCCGCCCGTGCAAGAAGATTTTTGCGATTCACTTTCATCTTTCACTCCTACCCAAACAATCAACGTAGTTAAAATACTTGTTGTAAGCCTGTGAATGTTTCACAAGTGCATTCGTTGGTCAAAGCCCTGCAGATACTTTGTTATCCAAGGCTTATATATATATAGAGAGAGAGAGGAATAAGGTTGATAATGCATTGTTATTTGCATGTATTTATGCTGCTGTAATTGGTGCTGATAAATAAAATATTTGATTACTAGGAACTTAAATAACGCGTAGAGTATAAGCAACGCCACCAGTAATTAATTTTATATATCCAATAACAATTGATTTATTTGTCACTACATCCGCCTGGTGAAGAATAATAATTATTTACTTTCTGTGTCTTGTGAATATTAAATTAAATTTTTCAGATACTTCTTTTATGGCTCGTATTCGGAAAGATCACTCAAACGCTACGTTAGATTATATCTAAGTAGAATTCCTCCTGACACTTTCAAAGTAGGTTCACATGGTTAACTGATGACTAATAGTAGATAATTTTATTTTTACTTTAGTAATTGGTGATGACGTTTACAGACACGAGCGATGTTGACTATTTTTTTTTTTCTGACTATGCAGGACATCATGCACAACGTGTATGCATAATAGTAATAATAAATCTCAATAATAATCGTTGATAATAAATTATAGTCTGCTTCTTAAAAAAATAAAAAATACCACGTTTGTGTGTATATGTAGTGTTTAGCAAAATTGTAGTGAAACGTCTTTCAATTTAGGGCAAGAATTTTTGTGTCTGCATATAACATAAGCAAATAGTTTGTTAGCTTACGTTAGAAATTACTGATTAAATTTAAATCTATTCTGTAAGACCCTGTTTTGTGCCGTTCACCTTGACTAACCTGTCAAGACACCTGGATGCCAATTGCGACACTAGTCTTCGCTATTTTATAAGATATGTAACATTCTCTCATGAATACCTGCGCTCAGCAACAAAGGAAAAGTTTTGTTTGTGCTCAGCTGGTCATTCCTCATGCAAACAGTCCAATGATAAGCTTTGAACGAGCTACAGCTTTATGATTCTGTGTTATAATTAAGATAGCTAATATATTATCAAAGAAGTGCCCCTCCAGGTTCGCTCGTCCTGGTTGATGTAGAGCAGTCAAGTTACACAAAATGGGAGTATGAGGAAAAAATAGCCCTCGCAGTATTATCGAGTAAAAGTCGTTAGCGTAACTGGAGGTGTTTAAAGAGAAATGAGAAAGGGGCAATTATGAGAGAGAAAAAAAAAACAAGATCTAAAGTTTAACTTAAACTCTATATTGAATTATATCTTAGTAGAATTCCCCCTGACTTACTCAAAATAAGTACAAATGGTGAACTGATATAGGGTAAATAAAGAGTTATCGATGAACAAACAACAGAAACGTGTGCCAAAGTAGCTGAAATCGAAGTTCGCAGAATCGTGAATGTATAGATCACGTGAAAAAGCAGCTGTTAGTAAAATGGCTTTATCGATTATGGAGTCGAATTCAGTAGCGTCATGCGTTAGCATAACACGGCTGGAAGCAGTGAATAGCATTCTGTGTGTACCAGCGCAAATAATGATGCTTAATTTGTTGTGAAAAAAAGTTATTTGATTGTTAAGCTTCTACAGATGTGCTCCATATAATATCACGGATCGACAGACAATAATAAAATGCTATGTATATAAATATATATTTTTTATTATGTATATAAATATATATTTTTATTATGTATATAAATATATATATATTACAATTGTTAATAATATTAGTGAGGTAATGCGGCTTAGAAGTTAACTCTCTTTTTTGAGCAAGTCGTTGCCAGTTTTGACACATTGTAATAGTTGAGTAGAATAAGTAATTTTATTTTATTTATTAATAAAATGCTTTTAATTATAACGCGTAGAAGTGGGTGTAATGCACGCACGTACTATGATAGGGCTATACAATGACTCGCAATTTCGATCACTACGGTAACGTCATAGTGAACGGTGTAGGATAGTGCAAATATGGAAGACTCGTTATAGATCAATGCAGTTATACATCATGCAAACAAATTACCAATGCGTGCAACAGTATTGAGGAACCCTGGAGATGGCTTCAAGTTGAAACTCGAATCTTATTAGCAAATACCTGTGTCTGCTATCGCCGGCCGCCAGGGACAGTTACGCTCTCTTCTCATTGCAAATGTTTGTTGACTGCTTCGTCTCTGGCGAAGTCTCTTGTGTTTCACCGCACTTTTCTGTGCGCAGGCAATTGTGTGGCGCTGGGTCACCGATCTAACTAAAACTGTTTTAGTCAAGGAAATTGCAGCCTTTTGCAATTATCTCGATGATTGTATATCGAAATTTCGTGTTGCGCGTGTTGACTTCTTTTGATTTTTTTTGACGATGGTGAAACCCTACTCTTTTTCATAATCGTGTTTAAGACTGTATATCGGTACCTAGACTGTTCCCTGCCGCTTAAACAAGTACGTTTAGCATATCACGAAACAGATTAAACTTTTATGATTGAGCATTTACGTTAACGAAGAAGAATAATAGTCTTGAATCGGCGTTACTCTTGCTTGTAGAAATATCTTCAATGTACTATTTTCCTTAAAAGTAACTTTGCACTCTTTTTTCGAGTAACTTTATTGTTTATTAATCGCGAGAAACGTATAACGTTTAGGACATACGTTTCCTCTATCGCAAAGCATCTAGGCATGATGTTCAAGATAGATCCTTAAACAACATAGATCAGCCAAATTCTATTTATCTCACATACGCAATAGACTTTCCTGGGGTACTTGCACATGAAAACTTGTCGGCCAGCAGGTGTACTACATCGCGCACAACACTATTTGAGCTATGAAGGAGAGACTTCACGCGACTGGCACCGCTAATATCAAGCTAGGTCTAATCGTATTATTATTATTGTTATTATTGTTGTTGTTGCTGTTGCAGTCACTTTCTACGTGCGCGGAATCCTTAACGCCTTATAATTCCATGAGGTTCGTTGAGAGCACAATGTACCCTTCCGGTCGTCAGCACGTCGTACTTTTAACGTATCACTTTTAACTGCTCGTGCATTATTACACGCAAATTGTGTTTCTGTCAAACCTGTGCCGAAGAAGTAATCATAATGAGACCTCAGACCATAAGACCTTGTGAAAATTATGATTTTGGTGCCTCTTCTTGACCTTCATTTCAAACTCCCTACCCTTAGCACACGTAAAACATTTGTAACCACTTAGACAGTCGCCACAATAGCTATTCATGTTGCAGATGTCTTGAAATGTTCGGTCACTAACTATGCCAATTGCACAGGAAGCAGCTTAACAACGTATATATATCCATATATTAGGAAGTTCACAAAGTTCTTAGAATGACCTATTTAGAACTACGCGCTATCATCGCTCTTGGAGAGGCCACCTTATCGCCTGCTAGCAGTTATTTTGGTGATTGACCCTTACAATTTGGTCTGACTGCTTTTCAACGAGTAGGCCTGATTTTAGATAAAAAAAAAGTTTTGGGCGGTTATCAAGCATTTTTCTTTTGAAAATTGGAGTGCGACCCAACTGAAAACTGAGTTAGACGAGGTTCAGGGTAGCTCTGTACAATGTATTGCCACTGTTTCCAACTGGATTAAGGAGCTTAAAGGAGTCTCATAAACACCAAGTGTGAGCCACGTTCTGCACGCCCCAAAAAGGGCTTCTTATTAAAAAAAAAACGTGAACAAAAAGTGCGAACATTTTTTGGCGCTGGTAGACAAGTGAACATAAAGGAGATCGCAGAGGTCGTGGGGACATGTTTGGGTAGTGTCCATTATATCCTCTACGGTAACTTAAAGAGGAAACATCTCAGAGCACAACGGCTGCACACAAGTCGCGCATAATTTACCCCCCCCCCCCCCCCCGCCCCTATAATTATTTCTCCTCTGGAAATTTGGGGTAAAATCTTGGCGGAATGCGTTTTTCTAGTAACGAGAAGGTTAAGTCTGCTGTCAATCTCTGTTTTCAGTCTGAGGAGGCGAAATTCTACTGAGGTGTACAAATGCTCTAAAATATCCGTTTGTAAAAGTGTACTAAACTTTTTGAAGAGTAGATCGAATAAATAAAAAATAATATTTCTTGGTTTTCATTTTAAAAACGTTTTGAGCAAAAAGCACCTTCATGATAGAATAGCAGAATATCAATAATAATATACACCCAGGGCCTGTGACTATTGAGCTAAGAAAAACACTACTTCTAGATCGTTAAGTGCCGCCTAACAGCTAGCATAGGTAACAACTAATATTACTAAAGTAACTACTTACATAGTTTACCATCAATGACGTCATCAGCACGGAGCATCTCTAACCCATAATAAACTTTCTGTCGCATGTATACCATTTGTGTACTAATTGCGTTCCCTCTCTTCATATATATATATATATATATATATATATATATATATATATGCTTGGGCCACGGTGATAGAGTGCAGATTTTAGGAATTGATATATTCCATAGGGCGATGCGGGTACGTCTTTAGCAAACAATTTACTTCCAGACTATAACTTCTAGAATGAGTTTGGCATCCGGTACGATGGCACTAGAGTCACTTGGAAATAAAGCTACGACGGACAGCCCGCAAGAGGTACAGGCGAGACGGTGTCCCTAGTGTAAACTGTTGCTCACGAGTTCAATGAGACCCAAAGAACCCGCATTATATATGGCACGTGGCTTACTTGTAAACAATAGTGAGGTTCCCGGCCTTTGCAGACACACTCGAAATATATATATATATATATATATATATATATATATATATATATATATATATATATATATATATTATGCTTCCACTCTAAGCGCTTCTGAGATAAAAGGGTGACATGTGTAGTCAGGTATTTATGTCAAGCGAATAATAAATCATAATGAAATTACAGAAAATATATAAATAAAAAGGAAAATAGGCCTTACCAGGCCTGGCTGTTAGAAGCCATTTGATTTCCAACTAATATTTTCATAAATTGACTGTCGAAGGTGTGCGCAATTATATATTATTGTACGATGTTTGTCTGATGCAGTATATGTTTTTTATTTTCAGGTCACCATGGTTTTGCAGCCTAAGATATGCTAGATTCCACAAGGTGTTGAAGTGCAAGCATATATATATATATATATATATATATATATAGTTTTGTATTTTTCTTTGAGCAGCAAGGTCTGAATAGGCAATACAACTTCAGGTTTCTGCACACTTCCCCTTGTCGAAGTTACGTGCCATTCTTTTTATGCGTATGAGATGTGAACCCCTACAAAACTCTGCAAATAATAACTTTATATTTTACATCCGATGTATCGTGTTAGATGTTTTTTGAATGGGAATAGCCAGACGATCTGTTTAGCCCATATTTAGCTGAAATGTCTGTCTCTATCAAACCGTGTGTATGATCCTAGTCTAATTCTTTGGGTTCAATAAAGCGCTACGTAAGCGCTTACGTTTACTCACCTGGCCGAGAAGGAGCGATAGATAGGCCAGTTGTCGGTGACTGTCACAACCAGTTGAGCTGGAAGTGCGCCGGAGGTACTCAGCACCTCCATTCGATGTCCGCATATTTATCTATCAAATTTAGTCGAAAAAATGCAAATAGACAATAAGACAGCAGCACCAAGAACCGAAACAACAAAACGTTTATATATATATATATAGCCATAAACATATCATTAAAACTTAAAATGAAACGCAATAGCGCAGGTAACGCGGCAATTTGGAATAATCTATATTATAGTATTGCCTCAGTGCAAAAAAGACAATCATGCCGAATGGGTTAGCACATGGTCAGGCAAAAAACACGCATGAAAAAAGTCACTTCTTTCCCCTAAGCCATTTTAGGCAACAAACCATTTTCAAATTTGTTTCTGTAGAGATTCCAGAGGATGTGTATATAACTAGTGCATACGCTAGAGTCCAACTCATTGTTTCAACCTCATATATATATATATAAATATATATATTGTTGCCAGTTTTGTGATGTGATAGTTAGAAGCGTTACAATGTAAACGACACGTAAAAGCCTTCCTTCGTTTTCTAGGCAATGAAGATATAAAAAGCGTTATAGCCAGAAACCGAATCAAGGTGAACCTAAAGCGAGCCAAAGCAGAATTTGAGAAGGGAAGACCAAAAATCTCTTGAGAGTGGCCTAACTTCGGCTATACAATTGAATATAGGCATACAAGCGTTCTATTGTATGCCTTATCGCATCGGGGGTGCTGGCAGCACACTTTCAACATAAATTCGTTGATAGCTGTGCGATTCATAGCCGTGCCTTCTGTTTGATTTCCGTGTGGGAGGAGGGAGTCCCCGATGCTTGCCCGAAACTATCCCGGTTCGTCGGAGTAGCTGTAGAGCGCAATACGGCTAGCAGCCCATCTAGCATCGTGCCCTGCTGTCCTGTCTAATGAGGCGTTGAAAACTTCCTGTCTGCCTTCAGAGTGAAGATCAAGCTTATTCAGTATTATTTCAAAATGATAGGGCGACGGATGACGGGCTCTCTCGTCGCGTCTTAAAATTGCAAAGAAAATCTCAATTTGCCCAAGCGGTGTAGTTGGCTGACATTTCAGGGCGATTTCTGGCCAGAGTTTTTGCAAGCTTTGCCCAGATGCTAGAGGTACTACTTAAAAAAGGAAAGGTCATTCTCGATGACGGGACGGGGTAATCCCTCTTATGCAAAAACATGCGTTGACCAAAACGGTAACTTAAACCTGCTCCTACTCTCGGAATTAGTAAGCGATCTAGTTAGCTCGATTCAGTCATGGCATACACATGTACATTCACTCGTATGCGCAGATGCACAGATGACCTAGCCCTCTACTCCTGCAGTAGTTTTCATCCGCAACAATTGCTAGCCACATTGCAGCTGTACGTCGACCGCAATTCCCTAAAAATAAATGTAGATAAAACAACGGCAATGAAATTCTGTTGCGGGGAGAGCATAACGATGCGCTCCGACTAAAATTAAAGCCTATATAATTCGTAATCCATATTTAGGGATAGTACTCCCAACAGGGGCAACCATGATTATTAAACATGTCGGAGAATAGTGCGTAAGGAACTGCTGTTATTTTATGGCGCGGCAGAGCTTCACAAACTGTCGGTGGAGATAGTGGAAAGCGAGATACAGAGAAGGCATCTCGATCTTTCCGAAGATAGCGCCAGTAGCCTCGTATGAAGTAATTGTCGGGCCCTAACTAACGGAGGTAAACCTCCGAGCATTTGACGACATTACCGCCAATTTTTTGAAGAAGGTATTAGTGTTCCGTCGTACAAGTCATATATATTTATATATATATATATATATATATATATATATACAGGATGTGACGGAAAGATTTGAAGAGCAATATACAGAATTGTAGAGCTCGTTGAAGCAAATGTTTTTTCCTATGGAACATGGTCTCTGAGAAGTCTTGTTTTGGAGTGAGAGTGAAATTACTACAATTTGTAACACTGGTGTTTTTGCCCGACATAGGAGCACAAAATGTGCTGTTGCGAGACAACCAGTCTTCCTAAGCGCACCTTCGTGTGCGTGATAAAATTCTGCTCCATCTGAAGAATATACAAGGCCGGTCAGAAGACGCGACATGGTCGCTTAGAAGAGAATTCGCCAAAAACGAAGTTCTATTAGCGTTCACGTCAAATACTTCAAAATTATAACCCTACAACCATTCACAGCGCTCAAAACGGGATTGAGTGCATGTAAAATGACTGCGTGGCGACGTTCACTACCGCCGATATGTCGCGCGACAGCAGCGCGTCCACACACAGTCATTTTAAATGCACTTAATCTGGACATGCGCTCCGAAAAATCGTAATTACTACTCCGCAACCACAGCATTGACATATGTTTGGTACCAAAATGATCGCCATGAATTGCGCATTGAAATGTGTGAGCCGTTTTGAGCGCTGTGAGTGGTTTTAGGGTTATGATTTTAAAGTATTTGGCGTAAACGCTAATAAAGAACTTCATTTTTGGCGAATTCTCTTCTAAGCGACCATGGCGCGTCTTCTGACCGGCCTTGCATATTCTTCAGATGGAGTAGAATTTTATCACGAACACGAAGGTGTGCTTAGTTCTTGTATAGGAAGACTATGGTTGTCTCGCAACAGCACATTTTGTGCTCCTATGTCGGGCAAAAACACAAGTGTTACAAATTGTAGTAATTTCACTCTCACTCCAAAACTTCTCAGAGACCATGTTCCATTGGAAAAAAAACATTTGCTTTAACGAGCTCTACAATTCTGTATATCGCTCTCCAAATCTTTCCGTCACACCCTGTTTATATATATATATATATATATATATATAGCAGACCAAGAAGCGCCATTACGAAGAAAATCAACGCCTGCAATTGATACAAAAAAGTGTAAAGAAACCTTGGCTGCTCCTAACCAAGAGACCCAAAGAAGCTAACCCGCTCATTAACGACAAGGAGTGGCAAACACATTTTACAAACCTATTAAAGAGGGAGGTGACACTGCCCGACATGGACTACCCAGGAGAGTTTACACCTTTTACTGAAGCGGAAGTTACGCAAGCGATCAAGGCAAAGAAAAACAATAAATCTGCAGGACCGGACCAGATATTTTATGAACATTTTAAATCAAATCTTAGTACCATATGTCGAGTTTAAACAAGTCTTTTTAATAAGTGCCTTAGTCAAGGTAAGATACCTGACGAGTGGAGGAAGAGTTTCTTGAACCCAATATATAAGCGGAAGGGAGACGCTACTGACCCGACAAATTACCGAGGGATCGCACTGACAAGCACTCTGTACGAGTACAAAATACTTACATCACTTGTAGTGTCAAGGTTATATAACAGCGCCAAAGAAAAGCTTCCCGCTGAGCAACACGGATTCCTTCCCGGGGGATCAACCGAAGATGCTATTAACCTTCTGCTGAACTATGTGCAACAACGTCGCCAAAATAAAGAAATGACGTATACCGCATTTATATATTTTAGGACCGCATTTGACTCTGTTCTAAGGAACCGTCTTTTAGAAATCATTCGTAGCCATTTTTTAATATGCGGAGCAATGTACAACCTTATCCGGGACATGCTTCACTATAGCTCCGTCATAGTTAAGAACGGAGATCATTATGTCAACGACACCATAACGCAAACGGTAGGATTGGCCCAAAGAAATCCTGCTAGCCCATTCCTGTTTATAATGTACATAGCAACCCTATCGGATCTTCTACGTGATGCAAAAGCTGCGCACGCCTTCTACGCAGACGACCTAGTCATCTTTGCAATGTCGTTTAAACATCTGCAGTATTTCCTAAACATAACAGTTAATTGGTGCAAAGAGAACAGGCTAACAATCAACATAGATAAAACAAAAGTCCTTTGCTTTAGCCGAGGAGGGGCATACGCCGCAGCCGACCGCCGCATCAAAATTAATGCCATTGCATTGGAGATTGTCAACCACTTTTCTTATCTCGGCGTTACACTAGCACTAAGACTCTCTTTTAGCAGGCATGTCGAAAAAATACTAGCCAAGGCGACAGCTACTGTCATGCTTCTCGGTGAACTTCGAGATATTGACTTGAAGACAGCGCTAAATATATTCAGGCTAACAATTGTCCCTATTATACGATACGGCCTGCCTGCAATAGCACATTTTCTGACTGTAAGTGATCTGAAAAGGCTAGACCGTTTAAAGACACGCTATATCAAGCGCGTGCTAGGTCTACCCAAAAACGCCTCTGCTACATTCGCTATTGAACTATGTCGCGAACGAACCCTTACAGAGGACTTTGCCCTAGACGGACTACCTCTTAGTGAAGCCGTACTCACAGTATATAGGGAGTTTCGGGAGATACGCAACGTGAAGTTTGCGACCAATAACTATACAGACGGACCAGCGTTTTGCTCGGACAAATGGAAAAGAGGAGCCCAGAAGAACCGAGCACTAATTTATCGAGTGACATGGCACGGATACCATCACCACATGTGTTTGAGTGGACAGTGTTTTAAGGTCGATAGTTGTGTGTGTAGATTTTGTGGAATTTGTGATATTGATAGATACCATATACTTGTGTGCACCGAAATAGACACAACGTCACTACAATCTCGTACACACTATATTGGATCAGTGTAGACTTTGCATAACATTAGATGTATACTGCTACCAATATTATGGTGAATAAATAAAATATGTATGTATATATATATATATATATATATATATATATATATATATATATATATATATATATATATATATATATATACATATATAGTACACTATTAGATATACTTTTAGACAGATGCAAATCAGGTGGCAGTACAGGTTATACTACATCATAAATATTATGTTAGAGTCATGTGTAACTCTCACATAATTGGCATTACATACCGACATTTCAGACAGCAGATCGCCTCGTCTCAACAACAGAGAACGTATCTCGAACAGAAGCAGCAACACGTTCGCGCGCCTATAATTCTATACGCATGCATATAGTTTTACGTATATGTATCCGTAAATCCTTACAAAAGTACAGGCTCGACACGCCACACAACTTTCTATGGCGGATCAGCAGAGTCGTCAATGGGATTGTCCCAGATTTGCTCTCGGTTAGAACTAACTGCAGCAGCAAGACGCGACTGTTGTTGCGTTTCGCGTGCAACTAACCGCCTGGTCTCTCAGGGCGGAGAGTCGACTACGGTCTGTCATTGCGAGCTGTTCGAGCGCTCCTTCGAAACAAGCACACCCTTTGCTGGCGTTCACGTTGTCGCTACCGCCGCCCCTGCCCGCCGCGTAAGCGTTACCGTGGTAATTTGTGGCCGATCGTCCGGCGCCCACCGGTGTATCGCTATAATGGCACGCAACTACATTAGCGGGTCGCGAT
Source organism: Dermanyssus gallinae (assembly GCA_003439945.1). Classification (NCBI taxonomy): domain Eukaryota; kingdom Metazoa; phylum Arthropoda; class Arachnida; order Mesostigmata; family Dermanyssidae; genus Dermanyssus; species Dermanyssus gallinae. Next base: position 9,951 of record QVRM01005956.1, on the reverse strand, counting down.
GTTATTTGTTATTTAAACGAGAGTTTAACGTAGTTGTTTTTACTTTATTTTAATTTGGTTGCCTTTATGATGGTGGCCTTGAAAGACACTGGAGTGGCACGTCTGTAGTATATATATATATATAATTTTCAGGGGACTAGGCCCAAAATGCATAATGCACGCCTGGATAGTGTGGGACTCCCACACCGACTAAAAACCTGGTAGTTCCTAAATCTACATAACTCGGATATTTGTGGTATGACTTCAGTGTATGCAGGCTTTGTGCGTTGTCGTCTATATTTTGCCGTCTTTTCTTTCGCTCTCATAACTACCCCCACAAAATAAGAGCCACCAAAATCAGTACCATATCCAGCTCTCGTTATTAATCAGATCCACCACCTCTCGTACTCGTGATCGGGCCGTCTGTCCCGTACTATCGGGTGCCCTGCATGCGAAAAGCGTAAAATGCACGTCATCGGTCTCGCCGGCACCGCGCATGACACAGCATGTCTATCTCAGTCCTCTCGATATTGTTATATAGATCTGAAAGCTGCCATGACCGGTGAGAGTTTGGGTTAGGCAGTATGTAGCTTCCGAATACTCGCATTAGAGCCGTGTGATGAGATCTGGGATTCGTGATCTTGTACACGACCCTGGTGCCTACTGTTTCGCTCCAATCCACTCATACTCCCAGCTCTTCAGTCTTCCTTCTTGCATCGTCTTCTCTAATTGCTGTGGACACCGCCATGTTGGTGACCCTTATAGCTATCTGCGCCTTGCTTAGCTTTGTCTTATTCTTTTTGGTTATCAGTGCCGCTAGTTTTTACACTGATGATCCGTAGAGCATAACTGCGTCAACATTTGATGCTGATGAAGTCGGCGTTTTCCTTCGAGAGCTCATTCATTTTTAGTCTGGTCAGTTTGCTTATCACTTGATGTTTTTGGCCGTCATATAATCAACATGGGCTGCACAGCTCAAGTTTTTATCAAGCGTTACACTCAGGTGTTTGGTCTGCTTGCTTATCTGAATGATGTGGTTCTTGGCAATACTTTCTTTCAATAAATAAGAGCGCCTGGTGGCACCCGCGGCCACCCTGTCGTAACAAATCACACCTTGCTCAGCCAGGTGCGAAGCTAGCAAACGCCGAAGATACGCTGGTGCTCCATTTTGCTCTAATACGTTTCGGGCTGACCCCCAGCCAAAATTTTACGTCTACGGAACTGCCTTCCGCATTGCTTCATAGACGGACCTCCAGTAATACAAATGTGTAACAGTGGGGCTCGAACCCACGCACCTATGTGTCGCCTCCGGTCGCAAGGCGCAGGCAAATGCACCACGCCACCGAGCTCGACGCTCCTTTTTGCTCTACCGCAAATAGGATTAGCACCCTATAGTTTGCGCAGTAAAACGCCCTAGCCCTAAAACGCCCGAGTATTTTTCGGATGACCTGGAACGTTGGCCTTTCTTTACGGAACCCGCACTGATCCTCTGATAGCGAGACTTGATTTTTCTCAATTGTATCGTTAAATCTGCCCGCGAGTATTCGCTCCATAGAAGTGATCAGACGTGAAGTATAATGGCCTGTGTTAGATGTGGTGGGATATTCGGTGCTCCCCTGCCTAGTTCGCTCAAGAACAAGTGCAGTTTCACACCAGATGGTAAGCCCCTTTGATATTGCGGAAGTCAACTGTAACGCCTGTATTTAAAAAAAAATGCTGTGGATTCGGTGGATAACCACCGGCCAGTGGTTCAAATATCCAATGCGTGTATTTTCATGGACGAGTTATTCGTTGATCATATTGAAAACGTTTTGTGCGTAACGAATTGATAGACACAAATCAGTATGCGTTTGCCAGGGGCCGTTCTACAGGAACACAACTTCTATCTATGATTCAAGATTGGAGTCTACACATAAGTATTCGTAGACCATTTCATTGTATATATTTTTGTTTTTCAAAGGCATTTGACAGAGTGAATCACAAACTTATGTTGCAAAAATTAGAAAGTATTGTCATTGATTCCACAACTTGACAGTGAGTGTCAGCATACTTTACCGGGCGAAGATTTACCGTCAAAGTCAGTAACGTGGAATGTGACTCAGGGGTGCCGCAAGGATCGTGCATTGGCTCCTCACTCTTTTGCAGATACGTCCTTGATCTCCCAAAAGTGATTCCAGAAAGTGTCACTCATCTCTTAATTGCGGACGATTAAAATTATACTCAGCAGTCGACAATCCAAAAGTATTATTTAACTAGCAATTAAAAATACTGAAAAGTGGTGCTGTGAGAATAGGATGCAAATATCTGTGCCCAAATGTACGGTGGTGTTATTAGATAGCAGTTTGCCACTGTACCATATCTAGATGTTTCATTCAAAAGAAAAACCTGATTTCTATGTGAATTTGGCGCCCATGATAGAAGCCACGTTTATTTTACAGACGACCAACGACGTCATCTGTCTCAAAAACATCACCTCGCGCCGATCGCTTGTAACGTCTTCTACACGCTTTCCAATATCTATCAGAATTCTCTCTGTACCCATGCTGATGGAATGTCTCCAATACAATGGACACAAAGTGGCTAAGTTACCACTATTATTATTTGCTATTGTTGTTCCTGCAGGTATTATGGCCGAGTGGTAGCGGTTAGTTTTATTCTCTTTGTTGCTATTGTTGTTGTCGTCGTCTTTGTTGCTGCTTCCGGCGCCCGTAGGTACTCTGTGTTGGTTAGATTGTTGTCAATGTTGTTGCTTCCGCCACTGCGAATACCACTAGTATTATTATGGCTACTATTACCATAGTAATATAATAACGCACTAGATATTCGTAGTCAGCAATATTGTCGTTCCGAGAAGCGGACTCCCAGCTCCAGGCGGCGGCTCTGTCGTCAACACGAGGGATCGCTCCATCGGCGATCAACTTGTGCCGTTACGTGACTTGGGCTTCTAAGGATGGGATGCGGCTTCGGTGATGCTTCATGACATCAGCATCATCATCATTCTTGGCAACCGTTGTTGTTATTCTACTGTGGTTATTGACGATCGTTTTGGTGGCAGCATCAGAGGGAAACGCAAAGTCATACGAGAGACGAATCTGCGAGTATCTCAAAATTCCGTCGAACGTCGACCGGCTCAAACAACTCGGCTCAATATACGTGCACATACACTGTTCTCGCCGACGCAAAAGATCCACGACTCGTGCTATCATCTACCCCCCCTCCCCCGGCGTTAGGGCAAAGCATGGGGGGGGGGGGCAACACTCCCCCCGTCTCATGCTTTGAACTGAAACCTTCTCATCCTTTGCACTACCTCTAAAGTGGCGTCTATCTGCTCGCGATCCAACTACGTCTCGTGAGACGAATTACGTGAACATTGCGCATGAACCAAGTCACCTTTTGTTTTTGACAGGAAGATCAAATCATCGCTACTTTGCTCTGTTAGCTACTCCATTCGCCACTCGTTACTCATTTAGGCACCTTAACATGCCGCGAGCAGCTGACTGTATAATTGTATAATCTGTATAATTATCTATGCTATATGCATACAAAATATGAGTGAAATAAATAAGATGATGATTTAGGCACCTTATCTGAATTCTCTCGTTTAGTCGATTTACCTCTTAAGATAGTTCCGAGTTTTCGGAAAAACCATACGGATTTTCTAAAAATAATTTATTTATTCCTTTTTTGCCCCTATACGGTTTAGTTGGCCCACCTTTTTATTTATAGCTTGTAGCATCTGGTCATGGCACGCAACGTCTTTTGCATAGCAATTTGCATGCGATTTTTGGCCTGAGAGTGCTGCTCTTTGAGACACAGCTATATACATACAAATTGCGCGCACGTAAAGCAGGAATAAGCCTCGCCCATTCTGGCACAAAATAGTACGGCAATAGAAACAGCTTGAGCATTAGCGCCTTACGAGTGTGAGAGAGGCAAACATAAACGAGAGTGGACAAAAATTGCGTCAACATTTAAATTATCGAGACTAGTTGGAGTCCATATGCAGACGCCAAGAACATGCATCAAAAGTAGAACCATATATAAAGTAGACGTTTGCCATTAGAATGCAGCTGGGAGCGGACTTGTTTGCTATCAGCTCTCAAGGTAAATCATATTCTGGGAGCTTTTTTTGTGAACAATCTATGAAGAACATCCTTGGCTAAGTGAACACATGTAAAGTGTTCTAAGTGGACATACGTAAAGCGAGCTAACAGTAAAGAGAAGTTTGTGGACGTGCCGTAGTCTAATACATGGAAGTATTCGTGCAACTCAATACGCTTTTTTCTTAAAGTTTAGTCTATCCTCTCTTAAGAGGAGATAGCTTAGAGGGGGCAAAATGAGCGTGTGAACGTGATCAAGTGGATGTCCTGCGGCTGTGCCAATAGCAACGGTGTCAGTCATTCCCTTTTGAATTCAACATTATTCAGGTTGCAAACAAGTTGGTTTAGCTTGAGCCGGACCTGGTGTTAAATGAAATTTTGCCTTCAAAATAGAGTTGTATAGATTTGACATTATTGTTAGTTTTAGCTTTCCCTGGTTCGTATAGTCACCTCTTCCTGCACAGATATAATCCTAGGGACGCCCTCTGGGACGGTATGGTTGGTTTAGTACATCTGCCCTAGGCACGCCTTAACAACGATAGGGCACACGACAGTTCGGATTTCGCTTTAAATCCATTTTCACGGGTGTCTCATGGCTTCCAGAATGAGACGGTTCTCATTATTCAAAGCATGGTCTCCTTTGGCTGGTCGGAGCATCTGTTTGTAGGTCTGATTGATATAGTGGCAGCATAATATCTTGCAATCGGACAGAAGGTTTGAACGACAGAATGTTTAAACTTATGCAGCTCTGCGTTTATTCAAAGTACGCTATGTCTGGATCGCTTTTCGCAGACGCTTCGTCGTGCGACGGAAACAATACGATTAACGTACCTCTAAAATGGAAAACTCTCTAGGTGACCTATACATTTTTTTGGGGATATAGACAAGGCGATCAAAAGTCAAGCGACTTGAAACCATTTTGGTGTCCTAGAAACTAGATATTCCGTCTGCAGCCGCACATTGAGACCAACCGGAAAATGCAATTTGGCTCCGAAAGCTGACAGTTGTGATACCACGCTGTGGAATGTCACGCAGTTTTCTTTAATATTTGCTGCAAGGATATCGATTTTAGATTTGCCTTGTGGTCCCCCAAATGCATGCACGTCCAGAGTTAGCCGTGCATAGAATAGCTATCTGCATCTCATATTGCTGGGGATAGTTGGCAGTTTAGGCTACCACACAGTAAAGTTAGTTTTCATACATCAACTGTAACGAGCAATCGACATATATTATTAAGTAGATCCATTACGTTCTTAGCGGTTTGAATACATGGCATTGATATTACATTTCTCAGTCGTTACCACAGTTGTTGACAAAACGGCTACCCTTCCGCGTGGTCTACGTGGTCCTGCTGACTGTTGTGCCAGACTCTCAGCAGCCATTCACGTTGATGCTTGTTGCAGACCAACTAAACAAACAATTTTAACCGGGGATAATTCTGCGTATGGGAGAAACCGAAACCTGTTCTGACGCTCTCGATATTCCACTGCTTTTAATTTAACTCCAGCTTCCGTTTCAAACAGGAAGGCAAGTTCCTACGTGTTTTACTTGGCTTTGATTCCCCTGACGACTTTGTTCGCCACGACTGCCACACCCGATTAAGACACTGTCTAGATGCGTGCTGTTTTGATTCGCTAAGAAAGTCCGAGAAAAGCACTCGAGATGCCGTTCTTTGATCAGTTTCATTCGTCAATTGCTATCGTTGGCTTCACGAGTGGCTACACATACTGTATACACTGGACACAAACTGGACTATATCCTTCGTGAGTCAACGTGTGGGAGCAGCTTAAGCAGGCATGCCAGGCCCGTTAACGTCCCTGAAACTAATAAGAGTCCTTGTTCACGGTAGATATGCACTCACCAACATAAGTGTCATATATTATGGCAAAAGGTGATACGTTTTCGATAGAGCGGCATCCTATAGTGAGCTCCGCTTTAACGCCAAAAGCTTAGTTGATTTCTGAGAAGACATATAGTGGTGAGTGTAAAAGTGCAAATTTGAAATGTGCTGCTGTACGAGTTCCGAGAAGGTTCCAACTTTGCTGTAGCTTGTCAAAGCATCTCCACCATCCTCAGGCACGAGTCAGTCATCGAGCGGGCCATCCAAAAATTGTTTACCGAGATTCACTCGAAATTTTGACCTGAACAATGAACGCTTGAAAAACCTGGACATAAAAGTAGGTTACCTGCAAACAGAGTGCGCATCTGCACGTTTGTTTTTAACCACTACCTCTAAGCTTCGTTCTTGGGCCTTTTTATAAACTGCAATAAAAAAAACTATCGTTAAGGAAAATGTGAGCAAGCACAGATTCTGGTCCGAGGGCGGGTAGTTCTTAAAGTCAACCCAAGCCAATCTGATAGGATTGCCCCTCCACTCAATTAAGGTTATGTTTCGGAAGCTTATTCAAGACCGCATTGCCAACGGCATCTAGCAAAACAGTGTTCTTTAAGCTGATCAGCCTCGATCTCAGTCATGGTGGCGAAAAAAGGATAAGAGTGATTCCCCCGGCTAAGTGACACAAGAGGCGGGTTGTCGTGCGTATCATGTCAACAATATTGGCGGTAAGCCTATTTTTATATAAGAGGTTTAGAAACGGTAACGCACTCTTGGTGCAGGCAATGCTGTAGGCTAGAAGTGGCGGTTAAGCAGCGCAGGCACATACAGAGTCGGTTGACCGCAAGCTTAAGAAGTGACGCCTAATAGAGGATGCCGCCACCCCAGTAGCAGAGACGCGGTTACTGGATGCGCGAGTAGTCGAAAGTATATAAAAAAGCGTGATAATTTTTTTTGTCTAAAATCAATGTAATAAATGAGTCAGGTGTAGTTTGCGCAAAGCAAGTGGAGGATGTGCGTTGTTTGACCGAGAGACAAGTGAACTCGTAACAGTCGCCGACCGGTCGTGGTGTTGGTGGACATCACAAATACGAAAGAGACCCTCTGGTCGTCATCGTCCGGCTGTCTCAACGTGCAAAGCGTGCACGTGGCCACATGCGACCTCTCACTCCGCACAAAATAGGTTTGGAGTTGGTCGTGGCCAGGCTCCGAGCGACTTTGATGACATTGGCCATTTTGTGCTAACTATACGGGGCACCCGTTAGATCGGTTTATAAGATGACGCCCCCAATACTTGGCAGTCTTCTTGACCGGGGTAGGTTGGCCCGGGAGGGTCAGGTTGACCGCACGTGTCACCTTCTGACCGTTAGTTAACTTACTTCTGTCTTGCTTGGGGTAAGCTGTAGACTACAATGCCGGCTAGCGCCGCACTAGCAATATCTTTGAGCGTTGTCTCGCAGCTAGCCATGATGAGGAGGGCATAATCGCCGCCGTGCGCTACGGTCTCCATGCCTTTCGAAGCCCCAGCCACAGGGGTCCATCATAATCTCATGGAACCGGCCCAAGGATGGAGCCTAGCGGCACGCCGGTTTACATATGGTGATGGTTTTGCGTTACTAAGATAGTCCTGCCCTTTATTCAAGACGAATTTATCCGCCCGAGATAAAGCAGGATGACTCTATTCTACAGCGTTGTCATAATCGCTCCCACTTTGCTGCATAAAAATATTAAAAGCGTTATTCACATTAAGAAAAATGAGAGGAACGAACAGTCGGGTTTTGACTTTCATAGTTTCGGGTCCGCCCTCCAAAGGATCCGTTGAAAGGCGTCCAATGTTGACCGGCTCCGTTAGAAGCCGTACTGGTCAACCGACAGGGAATCTCTGCAAGCTCCAGCCTCCTGGCGGCGCCTAGGATATCACCCACCGTGACGGGTGGGGTGTCATCTCGGCAGACCAATCATGTCTGTAGCGGGCGCGAGACCTGGCTAAGCAGGGGGCGGTCGGCGAAGTTCCCGCGATCACCCGGTAAGGTAGGCCCCAAGGGCCAATCTTAACTCCTGCTATGAGCTCTCTCCACACTGCGCACCACCTTTGCTTAAGCGCTGCTGCTGGGTGCCAACTCGAAGGTGATGTAGCGGTGATCTCTCACGGACTCTTCTTCGACCTCGGCCGTCCAATCCTGCATGAAGGGAGCGAAGCGCCATCTACCTGGATGTGATTCTGGAACGATTGCAAGGCCCTCGTATGGAGAAAGGCTTATCGACCCGTGCTTGCCAGGTGTAGTCTCGGCCGTCCAATCTAAGAAGGCCATTGAACTCTTTTTCATTCCTGTACCCAGCCCCCCCCCGATATCACGCCTTGAGGCGCTAAAGTGCACAGTCACCGCTACGGACCTATAGGAGTGGGCCTGCATCGAGGCAGCAACAACAAGAACTTTTTGAACAACGCTTGAAGTTCTGGCACCGATCATCATTGCGAACAGCCAACGGAGTATTGGCGGGCATTCGACAATATCTCTACACGCTTATAACCTCGGTTGGTTTCACAAAAAAAACAAAAGCAATTATTTAAAGAACCTAAAGCGCCTTCCACAGAAACTAAACTTACGCTTTGAAGGGTACACAGTATTACTCATACCACCTGGTAGATAGTGCAACTCTATTCGAACAATCTTGTGAGAAGATACCTAAGGAACATGCTGAGAGTAGTGAACAATATGTAATAAGCATACTTTTTAGGACGTCATAGGCACTTATGCGAGTATTTTTAATACTAGCATCTTCGTGTGGCAGAGCTTCGAGGCCGCACGCGAGGATCTAATTTTAGCTTTAAAGCGGGCATGCAGGTACTCGGTAGACATCGGTAGACTCTTATTTAGATAACCATGCTTGGCACGGAGCAACGATTGTCTATATAAATGTGTATGCCTTTTAACGTACTGTGGTGACAATCTATTCATACCATGGGCATGTTGGGATGCTTTGGTTACCTCGTAAATGATTTCTGCAGGCATAAAATGCTGCCCTAATGAAATACTTGCAAGGTCGCTGCGGAGGGCGGGATTCCCTGCGTCCTGGAACCACCTGGACTTTCAGGAGACGACGGTAAGCGCCCCGACGGTATGACTTTGATACCCTTCTATAAGGGTCGTTCCCTGGTGTGGAATGCGACGGTGACCGACTCTCTGACCCCGTCTCTTGTCGGTCCCGGCGCGTCTCGCCGGGGACTGCTGTTTTGCGAGCTGAGACCTCAAGATAAGAGAGTATGCGGACCTAAGTCCGGGCGCACCACTTTCGCCATTCGCGTTCGACACGATGGGGGCCCCTGGGCCCCTCACGGTAACATTGATCTCTCGGGTTGGCGGCGCGTTACAGCAGGCGACGATGGTCAAGAGGGCGTAACGCCTTCTTCTCCCAGCGACTGTCCCTGGAGATCCAAAGAGGTAACGCGACCTCAGTGCTCAGAACTATGAGAGACTGGATGGACCCGGACCTTCGCGCCAAGGAGTGGGCAGGACTTTCTCACGGGCATGAGCGATAGAGCGGCGACGGCGCGCAGAAGGAGCAACTAGGTCGCCGAGCAGCAACGTCGTGAAGCATTATATATCTTCTTCTAAATTATAATAAATATAAACATTAATGCCTAAAATATACAAAACGACTATACACTCGTTCCATTAGGTCCATCCCAGCATCCCTTTAGTGCTAACCGAACGGTGAGCGGACGCCCTTTGGTCTTTAGACACCTCCGGACGCATCTGTGTTGAAACGCTTGTCCGACCAGCAGGCCGCTGTTTCTGCTAAAGTATGTTATTTGCATTCAGAAAAGCATGGAATCTAGCTTGCTTGATAATCCTATGAAAAACTGCCAGCTTAGTTATCGTTTTTATTTTCAAGTAGTTTTTTTTTAAAGCAATGTGTCGAACTCCTTCGGCTATTATGATAAAAAAAAAAGAAGCAACACCACAGAATACGCAAGTGTTTGAAAAAGGTATCATGCATGACCTTAACCCCCATCTATGGCAGCTAAAAATGTTG
>QVRM01005955.1:0-70815 GCA_003439945.1 Dermanyssus gallinae | reverse complement strand
GGTGAAGCTGCCAAGTAGTATGGTAATTAATTGTGTGTGGTAATTGATGATTAACACTCATCTGGTGGAGTGTGAGCGGCGGCAAGCGGCCGTGGTCTCGTAGGCGTTTCATTCTCTTCATATTTTTCTTATCGTTATTTTCAATCAATCAAGTGAAGGTGTTGGCTCGGGTGTGATTACAATCGAATGCTGGATTCAAGTGGGTGAAGCCCCAAGCTCCCAACGTATCCGTTCGTTGCAGCGTTGTCATTCTCATCGTAGAACTGCATGAGGTAAGGTAGAGGTCGTAGTAACCCGTTTATGTTGACAGATCTGATTATTGCAGTATTCGAGTGTATGCATGTTAAGCGTTGTAGTGTTGTTATTCTGCAGTGAGTGCAGTTATATAGGTTTAAAGAAAAGCTCTTAGGAAACGGTTTAGGAATGACTGGGTGGATATTCATTCACCTGCTGTGTTGATTTCGAGCAAGCAGCATGATTGCAGTCGAACAGTTTCGTTTTGCCTTTAATTACCAGGTCTGCCTCATACACGTTTACATTGCGTACTTATGCTGCATTCAGTTTATATATTGATCTATCTCATGGGTTAAATATTTTTTTAAGGCATCTATATATATATATTATATATATATATAATATTATATAATATCATTTCAATTTGTGTGCAGCTCATTTGATAAGAGGTGGTGTAAAAAACGAACTATAACACTAACAGTGGCGATTTCCATGAGCGGCTGGAACTAGCAAATAGAAGGAGAAGTAGCAGCTGTTGTTTGATCAGTGACCGGTCTTCGATTAATACTGGATATTTATTTATTATTGGGGGGACGGATAGGATGACATGCTGACATGGCTGCTAGATATTATGAGCTTGTGGTGGTGGCGATGGGTGATTTGTGGTGGGGGGTGTGATGGGTGTGATGGGTGTAGGTATGGGGGGGGGTGTGATGCGTAACTGGCCAGGCGTATGACATATATTAGTTCGAGATCCGTTGAGTCGAGCGTGTCATGCATGACTGCCGAAGCTCTTTTAGTGTTGGGCGCTCGGGTCCGCGACCGTGCTGTTCTGATGATTGCCTTCTGTTGTTTTTTTTGTTTTTTTTTTATCACGTTGCTCGTAACAGCGAGGGCAGCGGCAAACGCGAGCATTCGAATGGTATTAAGTGTATACATACACTATATGCTACTGCACCGCTCTCGTCCGCTGCACTAATCCATTTTGGGCCATGATCAAGTCGAACTATCTGTCAGCTGCTGTTGCTACCGCAGAGACATTGGCTGCCGGTCCCGATGACGCAAATGACTCATCCTGCTTGACATTAGCCAACAGCAAGTTAACTTTCTGTTTGGCCGTCTAATTTTTAAGCCACTACGTATGTGGCAACATTGTAGTTTAATTCGGTTAATCTTAAGTAAACGCGGCACCGTGTGATACGGGCACTGGATGTGATTATTTTTGCAAACGCTGACTACATCTATGTATGTTGTCCTCTAACATCAATAACAACATGCCCTAATTGAACGGACTTACGTCGTTGGGCTGATTTTCAGAAAAATGGCGGATGTTCACACATTTGGGATTGCCCCAGTCAGCTGTCATGCCTTCAATAAGGACAGGAGCCGTAAGTAAACAATCTCTAACGTTGCACAGATACGACAATGCATACATACTGCGTTCTATCTGTGAACTAAAGAGGATGCCCTGCGCTCGAAAGTTAACAGGAAGGCAATCCAGCGATTACGATACGTTAACTGGACAAGAAGCTTAAAATTTATAATGAGGCGTTATCGATTCACTAAAGATAATGTTTAATTAATTTAATAAATAATTATTCTAAAAGCGCACAAATGTACTATACAGTTCACTTATTTCAATAACTCAATTTACATCGTGGCCTAAGGTTTATCTTCACTTTCTGCTAGATACTCTAACGGCGTGGAATAGTAAAATAATGTATGCATACAAGGCCTGACAGCATTGCTAATATGAAAGGTGTTGTACGCTACAAACTTTTAGACCGTTACCAGACATACCACATTATACTACGTGCAACTTGCTAGCATACAGAAGAAAGTCAAGCGTAATCTATCTAAATACCTAGCGTACATCAGAGTTTTTAGAGTAGCGCTAAAAGCGACATGCCTTTCCAATTGACCCAATATGATGGACAAAATAGTACGCACGTAATTATGATAGTATGGCTGCATCATACTTGGTTAAAAGTATCTAGGTAGGCCAACATTTTGCCTGACACATGGTAGTATGCGGAGAAAAAGTTTGAATAACTTATGACATTATTAAGCACCCTATATTTAAGAAATAGTGATCATGTTTTTGCTCGCTTTGCAGAAGTTGCTGTATCGCTGAACAACAACGATGTCGAGATTTTTGATAAGGAGCCGACAGGAGGCTGGAAGACAGCTGCGTCACATAGTCTGGCCAAGCATGATCTTCGAGTGACCTCCATTGACTGGGCGCCAATCTCGAACCGTATCGTGACCTGCTCGGCCGACCGCAATGCTTACGTTTGGAACTTCGATGGAAAGACCTGGTTAGTTGTCAATTCTGGATACGTTGGCCAAGTATAAATGTTCATTGTATTATAATATAAAAGTCGTGGAAAACTGCCGTGTTAATAATGAAGCTTGTCATCATTAGGAGCTCATATGGTCTCAGTGCTTTAGAACGTTGAGGTTTGGACATATGCAAATCTCACTGTTGTCGACCATCTCCTATATATATATATATATATATGAATTCAACAACTAACCCAGTTGGGCGGAGTTAATAGTTGCATTACATTTTGTAAATTGTAGGAACCCAGTTCTCGTGCATGTGCGCATTAATCGGGCAGCAACGTTTGTACGGTGGTCACCCAAGGAGAACAAATTTGCTGTTGGCTCAGGAGCAAAGCTTCTATGCGTCTGCTTCTTTGGCGAAAATAACAACTGGTGGCTGTCGAAACATATCAAGAAGCCAATTCGCTCAACCATCACTTGTCTCGACTGGCATCCCAATAATGTCCTTCTCGCTACCGGCTGTACCGACTTCAGGCTCGTAGTTTTTTATTATGATTTTGTTATTATTACAAAATTTTTTACAAACTATGTAGTATTTTAGTAAATCACAGGTGCTCTACTTGAGACTCGTTCTGCACAATGTACATTATTGGCTTCTTGCAATATTCACTATGATACACATATTACCACATATTCAGAACTGTATGATTCAGATTATAAATATATATATACATACGTGCATGCATATATACATGCATATCCATGCTTACAATCCCGATCTTATCATAATTATGGAAATACTAAGAAGAAAGTTTAATTTGTCGTGGTTCAATCACTAACCACAATTTACACGAGTTGCCACTGATCTTTGTAGTCTATGAACAGAAAGTCACACTATTTGCACTATTACACATCAAGGTAGAACGAAACCGTTGATTACAATATGTGCCGCAAACATTTGAGCACGTGAGTTCAGTTCTTTGATCTGACAGATAACTTGTTGAGACAAAATCATGGTATGATGAATGTGCGTCGAAGAAGGCGAACGCCGTTTTGTGAAAGCTGTTGTTCTGGTAGTCAATAACCACTATTCTTTGGTATTCCCAAGGAATCATCCACAATGACTATTTACAGAAGGGCAAAGCAGTCATAGGAGCATATTATTCCACACTTATGAACAACCGAACTTTTTGCGCAAAATTAATTTTTCACCATGAAAAACCATGACGTTCAAAAAGTTGGGATACCACTAGACTAAGTATGCGTAAATACTTGCCGAGAAACAAACAAAAAACGCAAATTAGGTTATATTATGGCGTCTCTTCTGGTTACTTAATGAACGACTTACTTATATGTATATATACTACTAGTAGATGACACTTAATTAACATATTATCCGTTAAATGGCATACCGTAAAATGCTAAGCACGTGTATTCAGTCACGTTTATTTGTGTTTAAAACAGGACAAGTGAGTGTAGTTCTCTTGTAAAAAACGTTACATGAATATTCGAGCAGTTATACAGTATGTTTTCAAGAATTGAACTCTCGTTAAGCAGATATAAAAAACATGATCTTAAAAAATGATTTATTGGCATTATTGGTATAAGGTTTTAGGGTAACCAGTACACGCTACGGCAGATAAAACATTGCAAACATCCAAGCATGTAGTAATAAACTACCTATCACTAAAGATTGCTCATTTTGGCTAGCTATAGCTGGCTAATTTTAAAAGATGTATTCCATGTGATCTGCTTAACGTACTTATTTAGTCCCTAACTGTTTTATTCCGGCGCCGTGTAGGACCCGGGTGTTTTCGGCTTATATCAAGGAGATTGAGGACAAGCCCGAATCTACGCCGTGGGGGTCAAGGATGCCTCTAGCTCAGCTACTGGCAGAGTTTCCAGCTGCTGGCTGGGTGCACGGCGTTGCGTTCTCACCTGATGGTAGCCGAGTCGCTTGGGTGGCTCATGACAGTTCCATTTCAGTGGCTACAGCGGGAAGTCAGCAAGTGATTTCAGTGAACATCGCCGGCATGCCACTCCTCAATTGCATCTGGTTGAGTCCGGCCAAGATCGTTGCTGCGGTTAGTATATGTGCTACATGTATTGTTATTTGCCTGACTGTTTTTTATGTGAACAAATACTAACTGGCTACCGTGTGACTATGTAAATTATTGTTAGAACTAACGTTTGTTAAAAATCTTACTTTCACTACAGGGCTACGACTGCTTCCCGATGTTGTTTGAAGTCCTGGACAACGCTGTGAAATTCATTTGCTCGCTGGATAAGCAGAAAAGGGCTGAGGTTGGCGGTAGCATTTCAGCAATGCGCATGTTCCGAGATATGGATAAGCTTTCACTTGACTCAGCCAGTGGGCCCGAAATAAGTGGAGGTGTTGGGGGTGCAGCTGGAAGCGCCGGTGGGATGACGACACTGCACCAGAACACGATCACGGCCGTGAGTGCTCATTCGACAGTTGACGGCAAGGTCACCAAGTATGCAACGTCTGGAGTTGACAGCCGACTCGTCATTTGGGATGTCAAGGTGAGGCGCCACCACTGGCTACGATAACAATGACGATATATATTTATATATTCGTATATGTATATGATAAATCCCAATCCCTGAGTTAATGATTAAAATTCTGTCGTTGTGCTATTTTCATTCTATACGACGGAGCGTAGAGCAGGGGACAGCGTCCTTTGCTTGCTGTACTAAAATATTTGTTCATCATATATATATATATATATATATATATATATATATATCGTATATATATATATAAATATCGTAATTTCGGATGTACAAAAACGGAATGCAATGTATGCCGTTATGCCACAATAATTCTTCAAACCTGAATAGAAATACACTATCGTATTATATATTATTTGGTTATATAGTTTCACATTGTGAACACTGCCAAATGTGGAACAAAGTAGACTGAAGCCTCTTCTATTTTTAATATCTTTTGTACCGCTGGGGGACAGTTTAATTAATTTAAAGTGTGATTGTCGAGCCCGGTGGCACGGAGGCGACCGGAGGCATATAGGTGCACGCGTAGAAGTTGCCCCACCGTTACACATTTGCATTTATGGGGTTCTTCTTATAAAGCAATGCGAAAGCAAACCCGTAGACGTTAAATATTGGCTGAAGGTCAGTCCGAAAAAGTTAGTCAAAGTGTGATTTGCGAACGTGTATTTTTATACACTCTCATATTTTGTCACCCGGGCAGGTTGACTGTGCATATACACATACATATCTGAGGTTCTTTATCCTATATTTTATATTCGTATGTTTATTTGGCTTGCAGTTTTAGGTTTTGTCGTGGATAACGGCCACCTTACATCCAGTATTCTTTATGCTTTTGCTGTGTTTGTTTCAGGCGCTGGAGTCTTCACTTGGCGACGTTCGGCTACATTAAACACCATTTTCATATTCACAATTCTCAATAATGGAATTGTCAAGCAATATTTTGTTAGTTTTGATCACCAATCGTTAATACGCTTTTCGTAGGCTTCTTGACACTTGGATATCGCACTTGTATATGCGTGGATTTTTTTGTTCAGTTAGGCCGTTATGCTTTAATTTATCGTTTTCTAGTGAGTGATAGAATTATCACTTAAGCATCGACGACCGATTGTTCTGTAGACCGCGAACCAACGATCATCAAAAACAACAACAATGTATGCGTTTCGGTGGAACTTTAGTTCACCATTAGCTTCTGGAATACCACGCGGTGGCTCGCGATTTGTTCCTTCGACGTTCCTGCCGGACCCCTTCTGCGGATAAGTGATTCTTTGTAACGCACGTGCCGATGCCATACATACACCAAATTCGTTGTTATTGGATATTTTAATTACTTTCACTCATTTTTCTATATAGCTAAAATGCGCTTATTTTACATAATTTTTACTACTTATCAGTTATGATAAAGCATGCAGGATATGATGTGCATACAAGGTACTTTTAGCTATGTTTGCCGAATTACTTATCTAGGAAAGGTGGCGATAGAAGACTTCGAAACTACTGTTTTGTTGTTTGGTTGGCAACAGTCGTGTTCGCCAGATTAATCTGTAATGCGGTAATGTTTAGACTGCCAGTTGAAACTGACGAGAAACTGAAATAGTGACACAACACACGACGATATCGGATGATCTGCGAGGTAGCACAGCAGATAGTATAGACTGAATAACTGTGGTCTTCTGTACTAATATTTTTATTCGCCGTAAATAAAGCTGTTTAAGACAAACACTTTAAATAGTAAATGACCAAATATGTGTATTTAATTAAATATTTTTTTTATCATATATGACGACCGGATTAACGTTGTTTAATTAAATAAAAGTCGACATCAATCAAAATATATAAATGTATTAGAATACAATTTGAATGCTTGTTTACATTCTATACGTGATGAACATACACTACTCCTACCTGGATTTATTGTGCTTCATTTGCTACCAGTAAGAAGAGTGCCATAAACTTTGGGGTTTAGTACAACTCGGCGAAAAAATAATTTGTCTATTGGAACGAAGGGCGGAATTGTATTCTTTTGGAGCGAGAGCGAAATTACCAGAAATAGTTGTGAGCTTTTTATCCTGACATATTTTAAATATGACTAGCGTGCGAACGAATGCACGTCTAATAACGGCGATTTTGGTACCAAGCTATGGTGCTAAGAGCTGTGGTTGAGAACTAACACAGGTTTTGTGACATATACGTCAAAGTGAATGCATGCACATAAGCTAGCATTTTGACTTGCTTTATCAAATGGATTACTCGTGTGACTTTTAGCAGCTTACCAAACCGTTATTTAATAATAAAAATCGCTCGAAAGAGCCTCCTTCTGCCATTTGGTAGCGGTTGCAGAGGTGTCGCTGAACGCGTTAAAATATTCCAAGCATTTCCCTAACGGCTTCAATAGCGGCGTTTATTCTGTCGATCAGCTAATTCACGCGAATCAACACGGATTGCGTGAGCGAGACTCTTCAGGAGGCCTCAACAGAAAAGTTGAGACTTGAAAGGTCTGCAGATCGCGCCGGTCAGGCGATTGACTCGCCACGGCCCGAGAAGGTGTCGTTTAGGTAGTCCCGCACCGCAGCGCTGTATGTCGTGGTTGTCCGTCGTGTTGGAACCACATGCTTGAACGAATATCTTGTGGAACTCGTGCCAATAGCTATGGCAATGTTTCGCTTAAAAATGTGCGGTACGCTTCTCCACTTAACTCGGGAAGTATGCGAGGACCTATGATATGTTTATTCATTAAGCCAGGTCACTGAAAACATTTTTTTTTTCGCTGAGCTGTACTAGACGCCAAAGCTTGTTTTATTAATTTATATATATATATATATATATATATATATATATATATATATATATATATATATATATATATATAATGGCTTATTAACACCCAGGTTGGGCAAATGATAAACATGTACATCAGTCACAGTATGTATTGTTTATTTTGTGAATATCTTAAATTATTGTATGTATATTCAATCATTTCACAACAAGTTGGGTGAATCGTTCTTGGGATTACTTATAAACATGGGTAGTCATGTATGCATCATGGATATACACGCTAAGATGCGACTGCCAGTCGCACTAGCGACATAAAACGTACACAGAGACTAGCATGACGTACGTTAAAAGTGGCCACCGACTATTACTTTCTTTACACATACACGTTTCATTTGGTTCATAGAAAGTCTCCGTCCTGCAATTTAAGGCTCATAGCTGTCAATGAGTACATACACGAAGTAAAATGCAAAACATTTCCGTTGGTTTTCAAGTAGACTTGCCGTTTCACAAACGTGGTCGGTTATTAAAAAAAAAACCGCCAATAAGTGAATTATGTGCCGGGGTTGATGAGAGTTTGAACCACATTTCTGGGTACTCTGCAAAATAAGGGTGTTCGCCAGAAGGTATACGAGTTTATTTCGCGCAGAAATGTGAAGCCAAGGCATGCGTTTCAGAAACGTTGCCTTTGACCTGTCGAGTTTGGCTGAGTTGGCCGCGGCCAGCTCGTGCCAGATTGCACCAGTACCATGTCTCCCGAATGACTTGCCTGTAGAAGCATAATAACATATGCCAAGGCCTTCCCTGACAGGTGAAACTCGTCAGTTGGGGAAAGACGTTCTTCATTACGAAACTGCCTGCGGAGTTCAAGCCGGATATCGAGCTGTGAGTGTTAGCTTGAAAGCAATGCTGCTGTTCTGGCATTGCTCCCCCGTGCGTTAAAAAGGAGGTTAGCACACGGGAGATTTGAAACAGCTTATAGACACAGCTTTTTTTTGCTAGCCCCGCCAGGCTGTTAAATTACGGGACTTTATTTTCCGTTGTGTATGATATGATGTTTTTTTATTTTTAATTGTAGTTTATCGTCTGTAGTACAGCTTAATATAGTCATATGCGATGTATATGTACGAGTAACAGTAAGATTTTATACATTATCATCGTTCAATTTCGTATTATTACATTTTTTTAGCTATGGATTGTATACATGCTTATAAAGTTCTGGTCTAATCAGACGCAAGCAAAATGAGATAGTGCGTTTTCGCAGCATTTTTTAATCTAAATTATACAAGTTTCCTAATATCACTAGGTAACTTGTTCCACAATGTAGCACTTATATTAGAGAGTGCAAATTTCGATGTGCCGAGCCTTGGGTGTTTCGAGTTCCTGCAGATTGGATAAGGCCACCAGGTTAGCCTGTTGACCAAGGAGAAAACATTTTATTTCGACAAGTATGGTAAATTCAATTAGGTATAGTAGCGGGAGCACTGAGTTTTTATTATATTGCTCTGATGTTATTGAGACGCGCCATGGGAGACCTAAGACGAGACGACGCGCCCTTTTCTGAAGCAGATAAAGCAGAGTTCTATGACACGTATGAGAAGGACTGTACACCTCCAGATCATATGTCAAGTGGCTGTGTACATACGCGTTGTACATTGCCGTAAAGAACTGGCTGGGATTTTGCGAGTGCGGCATCTGGCGGCTACGCTATCGAAATGTTTTTTCCTGACATGTTTGGTATGCACCATAGACATGTTTGGTATGCGCCGTAGATGTTCGTCAAGAGCCAGACCCAGAAACTTTGCTTCGACTAGTATATTGTGACGAAATCCACCCACTGTATATGCATCATAGCGCAACCACGTCCAACGGCTACAGCGCCCGCGCCAGAATCTCAACGTACACAGCGTTCACCGAATGATACATGTCTCAACCGAACAAGACATGTCTCAACCAGCCAGCCGAGAACAGCCACAGCCTTTCGCGCCGAAACCCCAACGTCCTCCGCCGTCCAAACGATCATCGGCCGACATCGGGAGAAGGTCGACCTATGATCGGCAGTCCAAGTCAAACAGTCACTTAACCTTTATTCCCATACGAATCAAACATAAACGCTTTACGCCTGACCTACGTTCCGTGTCGTTATTCATTGTACCTGAGTCCCTCGTGTTGCAGTAGCCGCCCGGCTGAGTCTACCATCCCCAGTAACTTAGCGTAGCAGCAACATCGTTACCATATATATATCAAGTGTGCCATCGCAGGCACAACTTTAGGATTGATTGTCGTTTCACCTTTTGGGGTTTTAAATTGAATACCTCCTGTGTTTGCGATTTTTCTGTCAGCCAAAGTAATCTGTCGATTAACCTTTAATGTTGAACGTTATAGTCCCATCAATTACTATCCAATAATGACTCAACACTGTCCGCAGCCTAGGTCAGTGACGACTTGGTTGCGGGTTCTTTTGTAACGACCGCGTCCTGTATTGTAGCATAACTTTAGTTTATCAGGCTCCAGAACGACAGAGTGGGTTCTGTATCCTAGAAAGACAGACACAGGCGGTTGGCGCTTAAAAATCAGTTCTTCATCTTGCAAGGCCTTACAAACGTGACCTATGCCGAATAAGCGTCGAGCATACATCACACCACAGCCTGCTAGGCAGCTGTATTTGGATTGGGTTCTGATACTCCAGACAATGCACCGCAAACACTGCTCCGAGCCGGCTCCGAGACACCGGTTTGGACCGCAGTTGGTGTCTCGTAGGCAATTGTACTCCTGAACCTAAGCCAAGTCCATTGGTAGTATGCCGAACTACCAGTCGGCTTACTGCCATTGGACTTCACTATAAACTTTTTCGGGCTGACCCTCAGCCAGCATTTAACGTCCAAGGGTTTGTTTTCGCATTGCTTTGTAAAACGGACCCCATAAATGCAAATGTGCATCGGTGGGGATCGAACCCGCGCACCTATGTGTCTTCTTTGGCCGCTAGGCACACGCGAATGCACCACACCTCGGTATCGTCCTAGGCATCCAAATGCCTTGGAACAGGTAGACAAAAAAACATTAAAGAGTTTCACATATAGGAATTGAATCGGGGTTCAACAACTGACAGTCGATAACCTACCTCCAGGCTACGATGTCGACCCCGGTGGCGTGGTGCACTCGTCCGCGCCTCGCAACCGGAGGAGACACATAGGTGCGCAGGTTCAAGCCCCACCGTTACATATTTGTATTTATGGAAGTCCGTCTATGAAGCAATGCGAAAAGCAGCCTCGTGGACATCAAATCTTGGCTGAGGGTCAGCTCTTTTTCAAGCCCTTTTTCTTAAAAGTCGTAGCGACCCCCAGCCGCAAGTTGATCACAACGTTGTGACAAATCGAACACAGTCGTCAGAGAGCCTTAAGGGAGTCTGAACGCTTTGAGGAGTAACCAAAGTGCCTCCAGGGTATGCTATGCACCGTTGAACGCTGACTATAGACATTCTGGATGATGCAATTATTACGACCAAAATCACAGTCAGGCTTCTCACAGACCCCGATTTTACTGCGTGCTAGCCTGGTACGAGCCAATAATGCGAAAATATTAGTACAAAAATGTGCGCTATTGATTACTATCTCGGATAGCGCAAAATGGATGATCTACAAGCAGCCCGTGGCCGACGTATAAACATGCAGAGACCTAAATGTTCGAACGTTTAATTGTAGAACGAAATTTAGAACTTGCCGATGTAGCACACAGCAGTGCTACGCGTATAATATTGTAACGAAGTTACTGTGTACGCATTATAGCAATTCAAATAAGTTCTAACCGACCACGTCCAACGGCTACAGCGCCCGCGCCAGAATCTCAACGTACACAACGTTCACCGAATGATGCATGTCTCAACCGAACAAGACATGTCTCAACCAGCCAGCCGAGAACAGCCACAGCCTTTCGCGCCGAAACCCCAACGTCCTCCGCCATCCAAACGATCATCGGCCGACATCGGGAGAGGGTCGACCTATGATCGGCAGTCCAAGTCACTTAACCTGTATTCCTATACGAAACAAACACAAACTGCTGTACATTTCGACCGATTTGAGAGCGCGTTCTGACACCCTTTGGGGTGTCAGCACGCCGCGGTGCCTCGTGAACCAATAAATAAACCGAGCAGCATGGCTTAATCCTCATCCGTTGCTCGGCCGTGCTTTGCATTAGACCCAATGCTGCGCGTCGTCATTCATCGTTCCTGAGTCCCTCGGGCTGCAGTACCCGTCCGGACGAGTCTACATCCCCAAGGCTGACTTAGCGTAACACAACAACGTTACAATATATACCTCTGTGTGAAGAGCCCGTTGGCATTGAAAACCTTGTATTGAAGTCAGAGTTCTAAATACTTGTGAAAACTAAGCGCGTTGCCGGAGTGACCTTTCTTATATAGGGAAGCCCAGTTTTCGACCATGAATTGCTGGCGGAAGCGGTATAGTGGTGATTACTAAAAATCTTCTCGGATAAGACCCAGGTTCACTCAATACGCGTTTCGACACGTTTCATGGAGACGTAGACTTTATAATAATAATATGGAGGGTCATGCGTTTCCGATATCTCACAGACTGTACACGACATTGATATGCAACACCTAGGCCACACATGGTTTAGCAGTCTTGACTGGAACGAAACCGGATGAGCAGAAAAGAGGACAGCGTTATGCCACTGCTCAAAAATGAACATGAGGATCGCCGTTATTTTTAGTAAATATCCCGTGAAATTAATTTATAGGCATGGTCCACGTTATTGCTCAACGTTTCTGGGACAAATCCATCGCTGTTGGTAATTCTATAGCAATTGACATTTGTATAACCTGGTTCGACAAAACTAAAATTAAAAATAAGGAAATTGTGCTTAGTTCTAGACGATTTTCCGTACCCTACGGACTTGGAGTCCCTGAAAGCTACATCTTCAATGCAGAGAGGGCCGGACATGCTGAGACGTCTAGGGTTTCCCAACAGTGCTTATGCATGGCAGCATGGTCGCTAATTCTCAGCAGTATGATTTTATCATCTGTTTTCAATGAGCATAGCTCAAGGAAAATTCGATCAACAACGGGAACCGGCGACACTCCGGTAGAACCCAAGCATGACTAGCACCCTGGACTACGCCGCAACAGCATATTAATAAACACAACAAATTTATTCCCCAGCTATCAGTACATCTGTCCTACAGCAATTTACGTTTCTATAATACGGTTAGGTATAACTAGCAATGTAAGTCAGGCCGAATCAAGACTGAGATACAGATCAAGTTGGCGCAAAACTAATTTTTCTACATAAGCGACAAACAGATGTTTGCCACGAAGCCACTCGGCCGGGTGTTTCTGCTGCTGTTAAATATATAAAAGGGTCACCGGCTGTCTTGTCGACAGCCTTTCTGGACGTAGAAAGCATTCTATCCAATCCAACCAATCTCGAAATCAATTCTTAGTTTCTGTTTGTCTTCCATTTTTTTGCCAAAGCTGGCCGTTGGCTTGGCGTTGTTGGCACCGCCTGCGTTCTCGTCTTCCACTCCCTCATTCCCGCATCTCCCGTGCAACCACGATCTGTCGCACTCTTTTTCTTCCCCAGTGTCGCCGCTGATAACCTCCTCATTAACATTTGACTAACTACTTGCCACACGGAGTGGTAATTTTATGACGTATGACGTCACTCGGTGTACCACCGTCGAAACTGACTAATGGAAACACGCGTCATCGGCCTTTACCAATTCTTGAATCAGCTGCCAATCTCACGCGGACGGCTGTCCTCTTTGTTGATTCGATATGCTTCGAGGACGGATGCTACGGTAGCATGCGGCGCGTTCATTGTGAGATATATATATATATATATATATATGAAGGAGTTGACCAATTTAAGCGGCTCTCCATACGAGCCTTTCTCCCGCTCTTAAACTTTATCGATCTCTGAAGCGTCATTTTGCGTAGCGAGCGCCTGCT
Organism: Dermanyssus gallinae; assembly: GCA_003439945.1. Taxonomy (NCBI): domain Eukaryota; kingdom Metazoa; phylum Arthropoda; class Arachnida; order Mesostigmata; family Dermanyssidae; genus Dermanyssus; species Dermanyssus gallinae. Next base: position 57,029 of record QVRM01005955.1, on the reverse strand, counting down.
TTACATAAAAAGTTTTTTTTCTAAGGTTCTAATAGACAATTTTTAATGCTCATAGACTTGTTTTTCAGCTATACCTTGTTCTAAGTAATACGAATCCATCGGTATTTTGTATATAGTCGACATATTAAGGAAGCAACCTAGTTTTTCAGAAAGGCAACATTGTATAGGGATCATTGGTCGGCTTTCTTAGTAAGATCGCGTACATGACATTTAAGGCGCACGTGCAATAATCGAAGTGTACGTACTGCTTCCAGGCGCAGCTTCTCAGCGCAGAGTGTGATGTTGTCTCTTCTACGATGCAGTGGCGTCAGCTGATGTGAAGCTAGTAGGGGAATTGTCATTCATTCCCGTGCTATCATCTTCCCAATTGCCAGAGGCCTAAAGTTTGGCATGTCACCAGGCGTTCTCTTCTGTTCAAGGGTGGGCATAGTGATGGCAAGCAGAATCCGAATCTCTTTCGCGGAGTGACGTCGCGGAGCGCACGTTAAAGATTTTCTGCAAGCTGGTTAGTTGGCGGATTGAGCACGTGGCTGAGGAGGCCGTTCCACCGGAGCAATTCGGCTTTAAGAGAGGCCGAGACACCCATCGAACTCTGGCACGATGTATTGAAGATTAGGAACTAATGTTAATTAAAATGCGGGAACTTTGCTAGGAAACCCGCTAAATGAAATTCAGGCGTGGAGATCGATTGGCTGCCAGAGACGTTAAACGCTGCTGCGGCCAACCATTGAAGTTTGTTAATTCTTTCCAGTATTTTGGTTTTCGGGTTCATTACACAGGAACGACATTTACATCGCATATAAAGGGGTTGATGTAGGGTTTTGACAGGGTGTGGAACCGACAGAGAGGTGTTTCTCATTATATATGAAGCGAGTGCTTTTCTTGTCTTTCCAAGCAAAGAGCCGCTTTGTGTATGTCAGACTGTCCACCAACTATTGAAACAATCCGACTAAGGTTGAAGACGCCGCGTGCAGTACCTTACGAATGTTTTCTTTCGGAGTAGAAAGTTAAAGTCGAACAGGCCAAACGGGAGGTTTTGAGACGGGAGAGTTTGAACGGGGCTGTGCCAAGTACCATGCAGTGGAATGCACAGCGCTGGACCAAAAATCGTTGCACTACTTCTCTCGTCGGAAGCGTGAAGAAGATAGCACCGTTACAAAGAAACGAAAAAGGTTTGATCGAAGTAAATTGGCTGTATGAGTCTATGTAGACGTAAAGCTTGTCGATATATGCCGGCGCAGGCATAGATATTTTAAGCCGCGAACTAGTCGTATGGTTTGAGGAGACGAGCATTGTCGTTAAACTAGACGCTATAAATAATATACCACTGAGAGTCAATGACCATAATGCCACACGGACTGTTTGGAAAACTCAAGATATCTCAATACGTCCGGTTCTCGGTGCATTGAAGATATACCACATGGTAAGTTTCAAGCCCGTAGGGGGCAGAGGATGGTCTAGTATTAAAAACAAATTCTTAAAAATGGTTTTAACTCTAGTGTAGATATCAGGTAGACATCTAGATATCAAGCGTATGCGGTATAGTTTCGTATTGGATATTGTTGCGGATAACAACGCTACTTTGTATGCGAGGAGCCATGTGCGCACATTGTTCGTCGAGGAGTGAACGTGCGATCTGCCGAAGTCATGATTCCCTCGGTGATTCCTTATCCATGCCTACTATAATAATAATAATAATAACAACATGCGTTCACTGTCTTGCTGGCGCGTTGCTTGGTTGCTGCCGCTGCTGTTTCTGTTGTTGTTGTTGTTGTTGCTGTTGTTGTTGGTCGGCCGGTCCACCAGTGAGTCGATTGGTTGGTCGGTCGGTCGCAGTTGACGTTTGGGGACCGCGACGACGGTAGCAGATGCGAGCGCTGCAGCCGCCGCCGGATGCCGTCGCCTCCACTGCCGCGCTCGCAGCCGCTGCTGCTGCTGCCGCCTCTGACGCTCTGATGACAGCGGTTGCCCTGGCTACGACCGACTATCTGGCTAACATACCGAGTGCTGGCTCTACCAGCACACGATTCTGCTACTGCTGATTCTCCCCCTGCTGATCCTCCTCCTCCTCCCCTTCCTGCCACTTCTCCACCAGAAGAAGAGGAAAAACAGGTAGGTATGCACAGGCTGAAGCACAAGAAGCAGCAACAGCAGAAGTAGACAACAAAGTAGAAAGAGACGCAACACGTTCAGTCGTCGTCGTCGTCGTCGATGCCGGACGTCGTAACAAGTGTGTGAACATCATCCATCGGTGCTTCGGTGTGCTGGTAGATTGGTTGGTTGGTTGGTTGGTTAATTGTCGGACTCGAGCTAGCTGGCTGGCTCCCTCCATCCGTAGTACGGAGACTGATGAGTGACTGAGACGACAAACCGAGCAGTCGGTGAAGGCGGCTGCAGCCATCCTACCTGCAGGAGAACCAAATACGTCTGGATATTAATGTGTCTTTGTGCGTGCGTGTTCGTGTGTATTCACTCGTGTGTGTTCACGTGAATAGGCGACGGAACGTGTGTATCGGACAGCGCTTTGTATGTCCGTTGCCAGGTCTCAGCCCAACAGTCTACGGCCCAAGCCTGCTAACCGGCTTTGAGGGAGCCTCTCAGAAGAGAACAAACACTGTGCCTAGTACTTCATTTGCTACCTACCTATCATCAATCGAGACCCTTTGCTAGTGAAGGAACCCGAATCGTCTACGTGTACCGCGTCGTTACACTGAGCTTCTTTTTGTCCGACGCTTCATGTGGATACTCTCGCACTTCAACGATAAACGAATTAATGTCAACGGTCGTCTAAAGACGCTGATTTGATTGATCCCTTGACTCAATGACTCTACAAGGATGAATGTTCTACTACGAGCGCTTGCCGCTTTGGCTCTGCTGTTGAGCATCAAAGTTTCGGTCAACGTTGCTCAGTTCAACCGGGATCGAGATGCGTTCGATGAGATTCGTGATAAGTTTGACAGGGTCACCCAGCAGAACTGTCGCATTCAGGACATCAATGAACTCTTCCTGCCAAACGATACGGTCACGCATGTGCCAAATATCAAGCGTCTCAACATAGATCCGGTGTTTCCTAACCGGACTAACCTTCTTCACATTCATAACATGGCTATCAGCAAAGCATTTTTCTTCAGGTACTTTCTACGTTACTCTACCTTTTATATGTTCTATGCTGTTCTCATATACTATATATATATATATATATATATATATTGTGTGGACTCATATCACGTCCGTTTGGTTTCTAGTTACGCTACATTTAGTAAGCGGACAATACGAATATCTGAGACCGTGCTTTAGTTTAAAATTTCAGCCTGATGCAAAAGGATCTTAGAGGCGATATGCATATATAAATATGTAACACAAAGTATCTGCTTGTAGCGCGCATTGCTTTCCAAACCGCATTAGAACCCAACCGCCGTGGTCATAAGTATCACTTACGATTTGGAGCGCATGTAATGTTTTTAATCGTTTTTACACTCATTCATTTTGTACACATGTAATACATGTCGGACAAAATCAGCGAACAGTTATTTAATTTGCAGCACGCAGTAAATTAATGTGAAGGCTCAAAAACATTTTTGCTTTAGAAAAAAAGGTGCACAGCGAGGTGCGACATTGCGCCAACCCCAGGTACAACGATTTGAACAAAATAGGGATTGAAGAGGTGATCGTTAATTAGCTGTGCAGGGTGCAATAAAGGAATCACCTTCTCCTTAAACAAAAAAGACGGTTGTACCATAACATTTTGTCACGACGACGTATGTCATGAAGTTCAGCAGCATAAGTTTAGCGAGTCAATGCAAGTTCCGTTGCCGCCAACTTGCAAAAAGCTGCGACTATTATTAAAGGGAGTAACGGGCGGATCGAATGGATAAGATGAAACGTTATTTCGAAAGATATGCTCGCGCACATTAATCAAGTACGTTCGATGATGTTTCCGGAAATTAAACTCGCCTACATAGACATGTAGCTTTAACCTTGGCGGCATCACGCCGGACGATGGCAAGTAAGATATATTTTAAAGGAACTATATAAACGATATCCCGTAAATTAGGAGACCCTTAATAATTGTTGCTACAGTACATGCAACTTGCACTTGCACGCCATGGTAACTGCGTGAAAGTTGTTCTATGTGAAAACTTGATGTGAAAACCGCGATTGGCAACACTAGTAACAACGTGCCTGGTTTTGTAGTATACCCGCTTCCAGGCTTTAGGTTTTGTAGAAAAAAAAGCGTCTACTTTCTCAAATTTAACCTCCCAGCTGATTAGATGAGGGAGATTGTACCTTCATCTTAGATCTTTGATGAATAGTCAATACCTTATTACTCCGCTCAGGCTTCTGTAGTAGACTTGCAGCATGTTTTCCAAAGGGCTCGCCTCTAGTTGATCTCGCGCTTAAGTTTACGTTAGGCAGGGCGCAGAGAAGGCAGATCACTTTTGTTTAAACTAGAGAAAAATACATTATTTTATGCATACCCAATCCATTTTATTAGTGGGAAGCGTCGGCGGACTCGACCCTAATTATTTAGGCCAAAACTCCCTTTGGTCTTTATAGCCAGGAGATATCTGAAATACCACTTTGGTATAATCTTCGATACATGCTAGTTGGTCTCTATTTTATTGCTCTCAGGATAAGGCCCGTTTGGGCCTCCCACTTCGTTCGGCGATCCATCTTGGTCACAATCTGTCGGATAAGTTGGTTAACATGCATCCTGTTCTCAGATTTGAGTATTAGGTTCACCATGTTCTCCGGAAAAGAAGAAAAAAGCCGTTTCTTTTCTACTTCTGTATTTCGCTCCGGTCTTACTGAAGCCTTGGCATAGAACCGTGTGTTCGTCCGAGTCATCCGTTCCACTGTAACACATTAGACAGCCAGGTAATACCATTTTTTGAATGCGGTGCAAGTGCAGCTAAAGGTAATTATGACCACTGCAACCGGGCTAAGTTCTAGGTAATTTTCCTATGGGGCCTTTTTTACTTTGCATGCATATCAGAAATTAGTCTCCTTGACCAACTTGATTTTTCCGGGTTCTCCTAGCATTTCTGCTTGAGGGCATTTAGGTCGTCTGCGTTAACTTCGTACGACGATCTTTCATTTTTCTGAGGCTAACATATCTCTTTATTGTAAAGTCCCACTGTATCAGTCTTGCCAAGACAAACTCTGGGCGTTCCGCAGCGGACGCCTTGCGGAACATAGCTTATGATCTTAGCTGCAGCTCGTTTCTAAACGTTGATTGGCCTAGCATCACACCCAGATACTACATCTGTAGCTCCGTTCTTGCTACTTTTTTCTCAGTCACTGCCGCATAGAAGAATTGCCACCGTCTTTTGTTCTGCCAGCCTTATATGGTGGCATTTTATCCAATTATTTGTAATTATCGGCACAAACGACACAAATTGAGTTTATGTAGGAAAGATTCATTAACGGGTCATGCAACGTTTGCTGGGGACATCCAGAATCCGCACTTGTGCTTTCCAAAGGCGTAACATCAACTTCTGTTTTTGATGGGAAGACTTGATGAGATGACTTGAAATCGAAATGTGTTACGTCCATAAAGCGAGACTCATTAAAGCAGATCTCTAGTTATGTCCAACCTCAACAAGTTGTAAGAATTGCTCCAGTTATAAGCGATTGAGAATGAACATTTTCGAAGGTTGCTTGATTAGACTACGAACTTCAACGGTTTTGCAGGGAGCGACTGTTTGCAAAGAACGACAAGAACGACAAATAGTGTGTTAATTGGCTCCATATTAGAGTCATTTTTGTGCACGGAGCAATAATTGCTGCACGAAAAACAAAAGGCATTTCACCACCAATTTCCAGACTTCTCCAAAATATTAAGACCTGGGGAGCGCATATCTCATACCTAGCGTTTTTTTTGTAAAAATATGCTGGGAGGTCTTCGCAAAACGCTTTAAAAGGATGTTTACTTTCTCGATATCTTTGTTGAGAGTTCGTTGCCATGTTTGCTTGTAATATTAGTGAGAAGTCGCGCACATGAGTTTTACGCAAGATCTGTTTGAAGATTTCCTTTGGGCCGCCGGAGTCACAATCCGACTCTCTAAGAAAGCACGTTGACGTTTTGCAGCCAGGTCTTACTACTTTTGAAGGAAACGCACTCCTTGGAAATCATTTTCTAATTCTCCAACACAAAATGATAGCTGATAGGACCTCGAGTACTCTCCCATATCAGTGGAATGTGAAAGTCCACAATAGCAAGTAAAAACACCAGCAGCTTGGAGTACACTTGCTCGGAGTACATGTATACATTCACCGAAAAGCAGACCCAGTTTTCTACCAATCATATAGTTCAATCATTAGTGAGGCATAGAAGTATCACACTGTCTGTGACGTTTTTGCTTGTGAACGCAGAGAAGCTAATAGCAATTCTAAGTTCCAGGGGGTAATTGGTCCAATACCGACACTGCTGAGTTACTGGTGCCCTGTATAATAAAGACGGCTTTGCCTCTAGACATGTTTAACTCACACATCCGGTCAACTCTAAGATTTTTCGACCAGTGACTGATTAAATGATCAGTTGAGCGTTGGGACTGATCGCAATCTGCTTGCTAACTGACCACTTGTGGAGTACTTGAGATTCTTAAAGCCAACGATTCCCAGAATCAGGTCTCAAGCGAGAACCGGACACGGAGCAAGACCTTGTAGACCCAGTGCAGCACCGAGCGCATCGTCCTGAGCCAGCTGCGCTTTCTAAATGGTGCTTTTATAAATGCTTCCCCAAGCACATTCATAGAAGTCCCTTTGTTTTTTTTGTATTAATATAGTAGAACAACAACAACAAACAAAGTCAGTTCCATAAATGTGCACACGAATTTTTTCATCTTCAAATCAACCGCGTTTGATTCTGAATTAATTTAGAACTGCTCCCCGATGGTTTCGATAATCTGAGGCTGTTTTATAAACTGGTAAACTGTAAATTAAATTCATCTGGCTTCCAACTCCATCGCTATCTTTAGTTCTACAACTTCGTCCGAGCTTTTTGAAAAGTGTGAGAGACACTTAAAAAAATTCGCAAGTGCTCGGGCAAAGTTATAGAGCTAAAAGTCTGCAGTACTTTAAACTAATCGTTGCCCAGTTTTTGCGGCTCCTCAATCGTAAACGTACTGAGACGCACCTATTATTTGTTCCGTGTCTCACCCTCCCAATTGTCCAATAATATGTTTAATCTTCAGCACGTTGAAACCGGTATTGAGAAGGCCATGTCTATATTTCAAAGATTTGGTCTTGTTGTTAACCCGACGAAGACGACACTCGTTCTTTACCACACCCCACAACGGGCATCGAGACAGAAGTTCAAAACTGGTAATATATCCCTCCAAATAGGCGGCTCTGCTATCCCTCTCAGCTCAGAGGCAAAATGTCTTGGCATTGTGCTACACGAGCATACGAAATGGGACAGTCAAGTGAGATCAAGTGTCAGGGTCTGCTACGCCGTGGTGGCCTCACTCGTGCGTTTGAGGAGAGCCAAGGCTTCGCGGGATCTTCTGGTACGTGTCTACAAAGCGCTTATGGAGCCAATTCTAACTTATGGAATTACTCTGTGGGGCGCCACGTATTCCACGACCCTAGACAAGCTAAGGGTCGTTCAGAATGACGCGGTTAGAGCCATAATAGGTCTTCCTCGTCGCGCGAGTGTGACTCCATGGTACACCAGGCTCGGGCTTCTCAAGCTTGATCAGCTGACACGTTTAAAGTTAGCCGTGCTAGCCTATAAGGTGCAAAACAATGGAATCCCTTCAGATTGTGTTTTTGACTTCGTCCTTACCCCAGTACGGTCGCAGCGCTACGGGAACTAATTCAGAGTGCCAGGGTTTAGACTCACTCTACTTCGGCGCTCACTGGCCTACATGCTGCCCACGGTCTGGAACGAGCTGCCATTGGCGCTTCGAAATGCAAGCCGGGCCGCTGTTTTTAAACGACATCTTCTCTTACTGTTGAAGAACGAAGAAACAAGTGACTCCGAGTGAATTGTTTTAAACTTATTTTACTATATAGGTATTAAACTTGTATTGGGTTGTTCTAAAGTTTTAAACTTGTATTGTGTTACTTATACTCAAATTTGTTGCTTTACACTTCTGATTTGTGCATACATTCGTTGAGCCCTCCGAGCGCTGATATTTGGTGACGTTCTCTTTCGGGGCCATCGCACACTTTTGTGAGCCTATTCAGTCCGAATTCATCAAGCTCGGTTATTTCCTCATTTCGTAAACCACCATCAAGACACAGGTGCGATTGACTCCACACGTTCAACTCTGTCGGCGCTATTATGACCGGGCTGCCACCGTAAGCAGGCGCAACGAACCGTAAGCAGCGCGCCTGTCGATTAGGCGGTGCCGAGCCGCCCGGCTCCAAGTTACAGTGGTGGCTATAACACTGAGATACTGGTTCTGCTAAAGAGCAGGCGAATTCTGCATGACGAGCATTCAGTCCTAGAACAGACGAACGGGTTTTTACAATGCATGACCCCTCTCTTATTTCGTGTTCGAATAGTCATTTTGTTATTGCGCGGAATGTAGTCAAAAGTGTTGAGGGCGAAACCGTAATGATCAGAGAACTTTTTGGCGGCAAGACGTTGACATTATGTAGTGAGATATTCCGGCTATAAAATCCAAATTCTGTTTCATTTATGTGAAAGTTCGAGTGCGTCGACGATGATGCCACGAAATGAATTCATACCTTCGACATTCTTATGACGGCAAAATGCCACGACTTGGCTGGCTACTCAGCTAGAATCAATGGAGTAGACAAAGTTTTTTTTGATACTATGCCCGCACTCAATGTCGGCGTCACCTCAGCGAGGAGGATCACCTTGCCAGAACGGGATTTTTTAACGGGGATCGACCATAATCTATTATACCGCAAAATATGTATTGACACTTATCTTATTAGTATGTATACGCATAGTACATGTTGTCATACATAATCAGAAACAGAAAAACAGAGAAGGCAACGATACCCGTGTCTGCAAGTTTAATATTCACAAGACGATGCGGAAGCAAATAATCGTTTGTAGCCAAGCGGATGAAGTGACGACTAAATTAATCACCAGTCGTATTACTTGTACTATCGACGTTATTTGATTTCTTTCATATTAGAATATTCCATTTAAAGGTCGTTTGCACATCTCTAAATCGCGTTTAACCAGTGCAATTTTAAAACTGTCCGGAAAAAATCCTTGTTCAAAACACAACTTTATCTAGTGCTCCGAAAGACAAGCAAAATGTCTGAAGTATAATTGGCCAGTCTACCTGGTATTCCATCAATATCTGCTGCTGCAGAATTATTGAAATCATATATTAACTCAGATATTAAGTTAGCTGAGGCGCTGTAAATCTAAAAAGATCTTTTACCGTTGAACAATTAATTAAAAGCCTCGTATTTTTGTAGCCACTTGACGTTGCAGCTTTTTCACAAGCCTCAGCAAGATCAGTATTTTTTGTTTTACTGAACTCGGCTTCTGCTCTTTTTATTCCTTGTCAGGGTTTCCAGACTGACGAGCTCTTTGGCGATGAATTTGCCCGAATCAATGTTTTCCTCTGAACTTATAATTATAGGTTTATACTATTTGTTTCTCTTATAAGTCAATTATAGGGTTGCACTGTTATGAGCTGTGGGACTAGAAAACCAGCTTCTTTGCGAAAACGGTTTGTCCTTGTAACACACTAAGGACATCACATGTGTCTGAACTCTCTCTACATTATTTTCATGACTCTGAATCTTAAAGATTTTTAACTCTTATTTCATTCCTCCTAAATGCCACTTATGCATCACAAGCAAATGGACTAAATAAATTTAATCATTCTGCTTAAAATGCTAATTTAATACGAAAAATTGGAGAGACCATCATAGAATCGCATTAAGGCGTGAAGTATGGCACCAAAGTTGTCACTGGGGTCGTTACCAAATAAAGCGAATGATGATTGGTAAAAAATCCATTTATCATATGCCAAGATATACAACAGGGTCGTGGGAGTGACATCCCTCTTCTTGTAAAGCTGTATATATTGAACAGAACTCGTGACTTGTCACCTGAACAAAATGAATAGGTTGAATCTGATTTAGTTTTCTGTAAATCATAGCGTAATGTGACGATAATATCTAACTTTAAGAAAGAGGTTCAGTGACGAACGAATAGCACACCACATAATGCCTATCAAAAATGTTCACTGCACTCACCAGGGAAAGCGCCAAAGTGTCTCTCAGGCGATGGTTCTCACACCACAACAATGCGCCAGTCCACAGGGCTAAAGTGCTACTGAGAACACAGACGCTTTTATCGCCACATCTGGAGTCAAGAACGCGGCTGAAGCCGTAGAGGCGGAGCTTGGAATAATCGAAAACGCAATATAGAGGTACTCTATTATACATACATATTGTTTATTTCGCAATAACTTTGCATTTCAAGATGGTTTATAATTAGAATACAATCGTCACTATATATAATTTGAACACTTCAGCGACCGTCCCACCGGGCAAGAAAGTGCAAAGACCGCCGATGAGTCTGGCAGCTCGCAGCGTGGTATTTAGCGCATATCTGCGAGCAGAACCGGCAAAATGTACTCTATTATAGAGCTTGCGAAACTTACTTAGGGCCCGTCGTACTTGTAGGCTGAATGGACAGGAGCTAAACTATATTTGCGTGCTTGGGTATAACACTGGCACCATTTGCGAAGAAGTTAAATCCATGTTGAGGATCGATTTCAAAAACCACTAGAGGCAATAAGGCTTATAGAAAGCTCTATAACCTTTTGCGCTCTTGTCGGCTCTGTTTAAAATGAAATTGCACGAACTACCATATATGTCATCGAAATTATCTAGGATGATTTACGAGACAGGGTTGAGGCTGATCGTTTGATGGTTGTCCTAACCCTGAATAAATCTGTGCTGGTTCTGTGTCAAGTTCGAAGTTAGAGTACACGCTAGGTTACTGGTAAAAGTATCTGGTTTAACAAAGAACATAAAAAAAAGTTATATAAATAGATCTATATAATAATAAATAAATATTAAACGAAATGTATACAATGGCTGAATTACACCCAATATTTTATAGGGCAAAAACGATGACGACTTGCGAGCTGCCACTTCATTGACAAATGCAGTTCTCACCGGCCTCGTGGAAGCTAGACTCGAGAAAGATAGGGTGGTCGAAGTCGTGCACCGCGAAGTGAGATATGACATGGGGGTTGGGGCGGTCTGCTTTCAATTATCGCTTAGGTAGGCTTCAGAGCTAAAGAAAATAACGTCGTTGAATTTCAGCAAACTTAAGCTCCCATGAAAGCGACTGCCACCGGCTAACCAAACCATAATTTGAGATCTTGCGTGAATAGCTGGGTGTTAGAAAAATATCTACGAGGCGATTGCGCGCAGAGTGGTGTAAGCCCAGGACCCAGTTCGTTAAGATTGCTTTGACGTCGTCGAGTTGCTTGAATTTATCCTCGGAGAGGTCCTTCAGATCATTTCAGCTCCAAAGGCGCCAATTGAAGCCATGCTCAGGCCGAAGCAGCGTCTTGCTATTGTTAGGGGCAGTCGCTGCGTGGATTTGATCTTGTCTGCCGCGATGAGCTCCTTTCTGCATCATTCTGCCGTATGCAGTAAAACTGCAGCCGTTGCTAGCAAAAGAGACATGTGTTAGGCAGAATCTGTTGACATAGGGGAGAGGGGAGTTCATTGTCGAGCGCTATTCGGTTCATTTTCGACACTGCAGCTAGGAGATTGTTATGTGGAGAGTCTGCTAAGGATCAGGTCTGTGGGTGGGTGGATCTCCAAAAGAAGTGGCTTTCTTGGTTCTCAAGGAGAAGGGCACTTTATAAGACACACTTTTATGCGCAACACCTTTGAACCACCAATTTCATGGGATCTTTTTTGCGCCTGGGTCGACCGAGAGGATTGCGTTTCAACATTGCACAGGAATGAATCCGGAACGAAGACATGCGTTGACGGGGCATGATAAGAGATACATAATGCTTATGATAATTAGGTTTGCTTGTTGATACGTTTCCTTAGAAGCTTATTCGTTTCTGAGTGTGCAGTTTAGCATTTCTTCATCTATTTATTCACTATATAATTGGCATAAAAATGTATTACATTTGGTCACATTGCGTCTCTTTTGGGCCGTTGCCGTCGAAGAGGTGATCAGATGCGGACACTTTGAAATGTGGTACATTTTTATATTTATGGTTCCACAATACATACAAACACAATCATCTATATCGAAGCCAACGGTGTAGTTGTTGGAGAAGGAAGTCACGTTGCATGCTTCTACTCTAGTACGTCCAGTACGCGCGCGACCTAGTACTTCGCGTACCAGATCTTTGATAAAAAGTGTGCTCGCTGCACAGCTGCAGTGCCAGCGTCCTTGGGGCATTTCGCGAAAGATTAAAAAACGATATTTTAGCTTTGTCTATTTTTTTAATGTTTTATAGTGTCAGGCGAAGTGCAATTAAACGAAGGTAGTACGAGATGATTTTAATTCTATAAACCCTATTTAATTCTGAAATTACTCGTGGCGGCTTGTGAATCAAATTCGTTTAAATCTCGCAGCCCAAAATGCATTTTATTACTCTTCCATTATATGTCTCTGCCATCTACATATCTTTGGCGTTGCGACTTACAGTATTTATTTCATAGGCTAACTATTTTGGTTCATCATGCTATTAATTAACTATCATGTTCTATTTTGCAGAAAATCTAAATGAGAACTTGTTCTTTCATGTGCTTCTTTGAATCATCTATTTCATATAATTCAATCTGGTTGTATCGTCCAAGCCCCTGCCGTGACTAATCCCTATTTATCAATAAAATATTATGCGTTCTAATTGTAGGCACTTTACCCGCATCTGAGTAATTTACTAATCGATGTAAAATACAAGTAATGATAATGGCGCGGTGTTGAATGATCTGTTCTTCCAGTTTCATTCTTCAGCGAGCTAAAGACAACGACCAGCCGGGCTTCATGTATTACTTCATGTCGGTCATCTCGGACGTAGCAGCAAATCGCTTCATCAACGCCTCAGCCATCTACTACGCACCCAATATGTCCTTCACGCCATCGTACAAAGGATTCTTCAACAAGACAATGCCTCTTTTCGCGCCGCGAGCATTTAGGTTGTATTTAAAGTTATACCTATATATATTTAAGGTATATATTAAAGCCATTGTGCAATGGCTGTAGATTAACGCAGGAAAAATCATGCGTTGTGGACGGAAACCTAAACTCCGCTCCACCTAGTCAGTTTCGATGAGACAATAATGTTTTAATTATTATCCCGATTAGTAACCACGTTGATCGCTTAGGTACGTAACTGATACTCCGGAGGAGTAAATTCTGGTGCATACATGAGCACTGCGAACAATGGTACTTCTTTACCGGCAAAATCGAACTCCATTACCTTTATATATATTTATCTATAATAATATATTGAAATCTACTGAAACCTATATATATATATATATATATATATATATATATATATTGATTTAAAATATAGTATATAAATGAATAAAATAAAAAATAAAGTATATAAAATATATATTAAAAATTAGTATATTGAAATCTATTGAAACCTATATATATATATATATATATATATATATATATATATATATAAATATATATATAATGTATATATATATATATATATATATATATATATATATATATATAAAATAATATATTGAAATCTTCTAACGCTCGTGATTACAAACACCAATTTCTTTCAGATCGGATGATTTTAATGATCCATATCACCTAGAAGGCACATCGACGTTAAACACAATCGAAGCAATCGACTTGGGAGCCATACCGACAGAGTCGCCTTCGCAGAACTATTCCAGCGATCAGTACCGCATTAACGAGTGGTATTCCTCTTGGCTCCCTGACCTCACCAAGCGGCAGGATTCGAAGACCACATACACTGTGCAAATAACGGACTTTTTCGGCAACAATGATACATTTGTGTGGCACGGCCCACCTGCAGCTAATGACAATCCAGGACCCGTCAAATGGGTTCGACCTTACTTTGACTGCGGAAGATCAGACAAGTGGGTGTACGGTGCAACTTGTAAGTAAGCCGATTCCTACTGTTAAGAATCGAAACCCAATTTAGCGAAAAAGAGTATTTCCTTCGGCAAAAAAGAATATACTCGTATTTTTCGTTTCCGCAAGTGTAGGCGAGATAGAAAAACCGAGGCAGGTCTTGGATCGATAGACCCGGCCGATACCACATCACACAGGTCCTTACAGATCATGAGAAGTCCCAAGCGTGTTTGCGCAATTTTGCAATGCGAAGCGTGCGGGTCACGGGCCGGTTAAATCATGGCTTGATATATGGTTGAATCAGGGTATGGGCATAATATTTTTAGGTAGGAAACCTGAAATTGTGAAGGTTGCTTAAGTCAACAGTTCTTTTGAAAGAGAGGTTCAATGGTACATTGACAGCTTCTGACAACCCACGTCATGTTTTGTGCAAAAAATGCTAAATATAGTTTATTTTTATGCACGACAAAGCTATGCTGCACTTGTTTGGGGGTACCTCTACCATTTTTACATTAATAACGTTAAAAAAGTTCTTTACGCCAGTTCAAACGCAACATACTAATCGTGCTCATTTTTAAAGCTACTTAAATGTCTTTTCGAATGATGTGATCAATTTGTATGCGGCCCTATTTTTGTGAATACAAAATATACCTAAAGTGAAATAAGATTGGTTATACATTTTTGTCCAGAAATGTATATTTGAGGTAGCAATTACTTTCAATTTGAGAATTATTCTTACAGTGGGATTGGCGAATTAAAAAATATTCATTCGTTTACACGAAGGACGCGTGTTGGATGGGCGCATGAATCTTGATGGTATCTTTGTTGTTGTTCTTGTTGTAGCCCCTATTCCGGACATCTATCCACGACACACACAGTGGCGTCACATTGAGATTCCACGTTACGTAGCGGTTGCGGCAATGGAGCTCGACTTTGAGCGGATCGACGTCAATCAGTGCCCCTTCGGGCCGGGCAATCCGAGACCGAATTACTTTGCTGGGACATCCCGTTGCAAAAATGATACCACTGACTGTGAGCCCGTCCACGGCTATGGATTTCGTCGCGGCGGCTATCAATGCAGGTTAGTTCCACACAAAACACACACAGAAACCTGTGCTCACACTTAGAACTCTTACAGCTTCACGACTCTTTCGACGTATTGCCCTTCAGCCGTTAGATAGATCCATCGTGGGTACATAGTATGTTCACTATGAGAAAGGCGATTGCGTTGCCGGCCGCGATTTCTGCGTGCTCCATCGAAATAGGAAATACACTGTAATAGCGATGATAATATTATAATAGGCACTGCTATTTCATATTACAAACTAATTTTACCTTAAAAGGTAGGCCTTTATAGGCTGTGATACCTATATTTTGTAGCATTCGTTAATGGTTGTATTCAGTGATATTTTCTCTTTGTATAAATTTCGCGTGTGCTGTTGTGCGTGAGAGGCGTAACTGCTATTTTAACGTCCGAAGAGTGGGATGATTCAACCTTGTTTGTTTGAACACCAGACTGGTCAGTCTTAGGAGAGTCCGTAGTGACATTAGTCTTAGGCACACCTCAAGTAACATCAGTAGGATACTGTGGTGGAGATGGTCTGGGACAGCCAGAGATTTCATTTTGATACAAACGATTGAAGACGATGAAAAAATCGTAAAGAAAAAGGAGTTCGTGCAATATTAATAATATCAAATCCACATTCATATGTGGAATATTTTTCTTTATTGAAATTTATTTTTTATCTAAAATTAAACTTTTTAATAATAATAATAATAGAAATCTTAATAAAAATATAAAAAATAAAATATACATTTTTCATTTCTTGTGCAACACAGCAATTGTAAAAAGAAGTGCATACAACATACTTTCAACATTGCCTTAATTCACTGTCTGGATTTCAGATGCAAGCCTGGATTTCGCCGACCTCGTATGGTGCGAAACCCGTACCACGGCGAACTTATCGAACGAGCTTCAAAGCAGGAATATGAGAAGGGTTACCAGTGCGACAAAATTGGCTATATTGGCGTACTGACTCAGAATCTTAACCGTGTACCAGAGGATAAGAGATGGGAACTTATTGGCCGTTTCGCAAATTACATGGCAATTGATGGCATAAGCAATGGAACTCGAATGGACCCAGCCTCCGTTCTCAAGCGCATGAGACAGGTAAGCTTATGCATAAAGCGTCATTGATTATTAGGACTACCGTCAATACTTAAAGCACAGGAAATCAATGATTAAACTAGGTTTCGGTATATATGTATTTTGTAATTTGCTAGTTGTGCGATCTTTACTCCCATGTGCAATAGGTCACATTTTACATGGGAAAAAGATCGCATCTGTAATAATGAATAAAAACGAAAAGGGAAAAAAGCGGCGTGTTCTTTACAAATGACACAAAGGACGAGGAAACTAGAACAAAGGAAAGTGGGACACATGGGAAGGGAATGCAGAGACACTGACATTACGCGCTACGTGTGCGATGAAAATATCATAAGCCAAGAGGACAAACAACAAAGGTCGCAGCAATAACAAGCACGGGCTCTCTGCAAATAACAAGGTGTGGAAGCGGGCAAGGACTCGTCTGGGTAGAAGCGCTAGATGGATGGAGGTTGTACTCGTGCTACAGCGGCTCCAACTGTAACTTGGACGAATTGGAGGACTCATTGAGTGAAATAAAATAATCAGGAAGGGAAATAACTCGTGTAAAGGGCAGTGGTACAAAAGGGTTCTAACGAGGCATTGGAAATATGGTGGTCGCGACGGGTCTATAAGAGGAGGAAACTCTGGATAGAAGAAACTAGACTGGTTTGTACTGTGAAAAACGATGGAAAAACCCACATTCCATAGAGCCGATTATTAGTCAACGATAGACCGAACACTCTGCAACGATACAATGGCAAATGATACAAAAGAATGAAGAGTGTTCACCGCTCACTCAAAAAATCGCGGCGATAAGTACTGTGTCGAACTCACGGTTGAAATGCAGCAGCAAACGCTACTTACAAGGAGCAAAACAAAGGGATCAAGGACGAAGCAAGGCCAAACTTAGGAGATCAGTGCTCAAACTGCCGAATAACTGCATGAGAACCTCGGCAGGGCTTGTATCAGAGCAACTAAGCTCCAGCTAAGGAGGGCTTTTGGGCTATCAACTAAAATATTGGTGGAACAGTGACATAGCGCTGAAACGAGCTGAATGGAGCATAGCCGGAAGGAAGCTAAAAGACGCCACAGGTTCCAAAAAGCCGAGACCCTCGCCCTAATCAACTCTCGAAGGTGTACGGCACTCTTAAAAAGAGAACAAGGTCATACGAGCGGAGAGTGACCCGTGAATGACCTACCTCGGCCGGATGATAGGCGCTCGCCACCTCTCCCAATGGTCCATAGTGGAGATCTATGTCATTAGAGAAAGTGCGTAACAGCATTATCTCTCATTTAAAGAAAAAATACATGCGACCGATCTCCATACCACGCTGCTTGATCAATAAAATGAAAAGCCTGTCTATTCAAGATAAGGTCGATTCAAATGCGGCCACTATAAACAGGTCGAAAACCGTGAACCGGACACAAATTGGAAGTACAGGATTGCCATTATAGAATCGACACCTCTACGATTGCACAGTTCGGGGCACTCTTCGGGTCGTCTTGCTTAAAACGATCGAGCAACTAGCAGTGCATTTATGATTGTTAATCGTGTCGTTGCCCTATAGAAGTTTATAGTGCACCACGCATTTCCATTACCACGACGCACAAACACATGGCCTGCTGAGGTCACGCTTTGTGTGTTGTCGGGTTCTTAAGAAAACTGGTAACAGATTTTGTGACTTGATCCCAAGAGTCTGCATGTGCCATGTGTGAAATTGTGTTTGGAACTTCCAAGTTTATAATGCACTTCCAAAATTATTATTTCTAAGTTTATAATACCGCCACTTGCGCATGAAACATTCTCGTAGATATGTGTCTAATACAATCTACGTTTACTGTTTTTCTGGACGTGCAGATTAGACCGAACAATTGTGCGGACATCCGCCGTCGAAGCCCTGATGCCCTTCGACTAGGTGGTAACGTTCTCTACGGTAAAGAAGTGCAGCTTGAGAACGAGGCAAGGATGGCGGTTCGATTAGCAAATTTTGTCTCAGGATTTCTGCAGATTGTTGACCCGAAGGTACGTTCGACAGGCGTTGTGTATACATTTGACACATAATTATATTTATTTTTAATAACCGTGTTGCCAGTTACGACTTGCCTCGATCACACTGTTTACATAATCGCATGCATAATAAATGGGTCGCTCGCAACAACTGATGGTAACAACAGCCGTATGTTTCCTAAAAAGGTCACAAGGATAATTGCATTATTTTGCATGCGTGCGAAGAAATATGTTCCTAATGGACTCAAGAGCTGATTTCTTTTAGGTGTTTAGGTTAGGTGTCTTGACAAAGGAATGATATGATGAATGATAGTACATGGTTCTTCTTTGCTGTTGGGCTTGCTTGTCTGATAGCGAATGAAACTCTGATCAATTAAATGACACATATAATACTGTCCTCCCCGACATTAATTAATGGTATCACTTATTACGAATTAAGGAATCGATAATTGATTCGCGACTCTAAACGCACGCGATGGAAGCGAATAAAGTGTATTCGAGCATACAGTAAGTCCCTAAGCAACAGTGCGTACAAGTGCAAGTGAGTTTGTAGCTTACGTCCCGGAGTATCTCCTTTGCAATAGCGTAAAACCTACGAGCTGGCCTTTGGCACACTTCTCGCGCATGACTTGCTGCAGTTACTCGTGTCTTCGCCTGTAAGTGGACATATATAGAGGCTTACCTTGCAGAAAATCCCAAAGTTGATGTTTTCCTTGAGCACCCAAAATCTATTCAGGGGCACGTGCTCACTAGAAACACTAGCATTTGCTAGGAATCGCTTTCAAAAAAAGTCTATCTGTTAATGAAGCTTATTGGTAAACCTCAGCGGGTTGAAGAATACAACATGTCGATCAAGCCCAACCAAAAGATCTAAAAAAGGGAAGAGAGATTTAGAGGACGCACCTATCGAAACGTGGGAGAAAAATATTCCACACCATCAACAGCAATCCGTCCAAGAATCAAAACAGTCTGCAGACCGATCTTTTCTGCAAAATGACAGAGAAAGCTAAAATTAAAGCACGATGAGAAAACTATTTAGCGCAGATTCTGTAAAAAAGGTTCATCGCAAATTGCTGGTGCACGCTGAGCACACAGTGGAACCGAACGCGGCAACAACTATTGCAATGATTATTCTGCAATTAATTGATATGCCACTCTTGAGAGCCTTTTTCATTGGCGGAGATTTAAAGAGGCAACAAGTTATCAGCACAACAGACCAGTCCAAAATACCTAAGGACTTCCTCGTAGACACGGCAACCACGGAAATAACAACACCGCATGATGCTACAGAAATGTTTGGCAAAGATATCAGAGTGTGCAAGCGTAAATCTTGTGGAGATGACCTTAGCATCTACAATCTAGAATAATTTAGTCGCTTTAAATACAATATAAAGTTAAATATGGACGCCAATAACCTGTTTTCTTCTTTGTAGGACCTATTTGCAGAATTTCGAGTTCCTGATAAGCCACTAACTGCCGATCAGATGATTGGAGAAGTGATGTCAATCGTTATTGGTGACCAAAAGGTTGTTGGTGCTGGTGTTTACTTCGACTATAAGGCATTCACCGACAGAAACTACTTTGGGCCCTACGCTTGGCGCCAGTACGTACTAACTTAAATGAATTTCAATATATATATATATATATATATATATATATAGGGTGTTGCAGGAATATTTGAAGCGCGATATACAGAATTGTAGAGCTCGCTAAAGCAAATATTATTTCTAATGGAACATGGTCTCTGAGAAGTCTTGTTTCGGAGTGAGAGTGAAATTACTACAATGTGACACTGGTGTTTTTGCCCGACATAGGAGCACAAAATGTGCTGTTGCGAGACAACCAGTCCTCTTAGACAGAAACTAAGCACACCGTCGTGTTTGTGATAAAACAATGCGCAATTCATGCGATCATTTTGGTACCAAACATATGTCCAGGCGAGCTGTGGTTGCGGAGTAATTACGATTTTTCGGCGGGATGTCCAGATTAAGTGCATGAAAAATGACGCGCTGCGGCTGTCGCGCGACACGTCGGCGGTAGTGAACGTCGCCGCACAGTCATTTTACATGCTTTTAATCTGGACATGCCCTCCGAAAAATCGTAATTACTCCGCAACCACAGCTCGCATTGACACATGTTTGGTTCCAAAATAATCGCCATGAATTGCGCACTGGCTGAATATGTCCGTTTTGAGCGCTGTGAGTGGTTGTAGGGTTATGATTCTGAAGTATTCGGCGTGACGCTAATAAAGAACTTCATTTTTGGCGAATTCTCTTCTAAGCGACCTTGCATATTCTTCAGATGGAGCAGAATTTCACGAACACGACGGTGTGCTTAGTTTCTGTCTAAGAGGTTGTCTCGCAACAGCACATTTTGTGCTTCTATGTCGGGCAAAAACACCAGTGACACAAATTGTAGTAATTTCACTCTCACTCCGAAACAAGACTTCTCAGAGACCATGTTCCATTGGAAAAAAACATCTGCTTTAACGAGCTCTATCTACAATTCCACATATCGCGCTTCAAATATTCCTGCAACACCCTGTATATACATAATTTTTGTTTTACTTGTGTGTACATATTGTATATAGTGTCTTATGAAGCATGGGGCTAGTACATTCGCGGGATACAGCAGATAGCGTAGTCTAACAGTTATGCAGTCAGTTGATCCCCTATCGTTGTTTCCTAATGAGTACGTGCTTTATTATTGTTAAAACCAGGGGGCGCAACGAACGCAAATACTTTGTCGACGACACGGCCCGGTTTGCAAACAGCAAAAACGATCGAGATTACTTGAAAAAGGAGTGGTACCATCACCTCCGGACCCAGTGGAGCGCCAACCTCGACGATCTGACTACGTACACAACCAAAATACAAATCCGATATAACTCGTCCGGTCATTCTGCCATCAAGTATGACCATTACCCGCTGCAATATAAGGTTTGTGTGACCGGCACTTTGGGGTTGATAGCATCTACGTATTGTTGCTGCTTTACTCCTATATATATATATATATATATATATTATATATATATATATATATATATATATATATATAAGTTTTTGGGATTAGAAAGGAAATTAGAAAATTACTAAAATTCTCCTTTCGAAATGACGTGACAGCTAACCCACCTCAATAATATATCTCTCGAATACCAAACATTTATGAAATAGGTTACATTTCAAAGGTTTGGCACCTTATATAAGATTTTAAGAATGGTGCACGCCGTTTACAGAGTGTGCCTTGGTCTGGACTTCAGAAAGCTAACTTAGTCCACTATTACTAGAGACTAAATCTTTGCCCTTGGGGGAAACGTTACTACTATCCTTAGAATATATAAACTTAAAGTCTATTTTAGTCGATCCTGTTGAAGCACTTTCACAGTAAAGCGCTTCCTTAATTCACAGTATCTGAGAGACTGATTCTTAAACAGGTCGCCTGAAGGAGTGGCGTATTACGGCGCTTTCATATCTTTACCGATCAGTAGTTAGTCCAAGAATTCGCAGCCTTCGGGAGTTTGTTGGGTGTTGTTGAGTTTGCCTGGCCCACACATCACAAATGTTCGATGTCTCGGCTTTACCGACACGGCCAGTTAGCAGCTGCGATAGCGATTACGTGTTCGATCCT
This sequence comes from Dermanyssus gallinae, assembly GCA_003439945.1. Classification (NCBI taxonomy): domain Eukaryota; kingdom Metazoa; phylum Arthropoda; class Arachnida; order Mesostigmata; family Dermanyssidae; genus Dermanyssus; species Dermanyssus gallinae. Next base: position 35,189 of record QVRM01005955.1, on the reverse strand, counting down.
TGGACCTCTTTAAAACAACGCCGAAGATCAGACATTATGTGTTTAGTCCAATGCGCCGGCTGTATCACAGGCTATAGAACAATTCGCTTTATTTGTTGAGCGTGTCTTCCCGTATGTCAGAAGACAATCGTGGTATTTATCGCCCTCGTATGCTTTTTTGTCATCTTATAGGGATGAATAAAAATGCTCCGTAGGCAAGAATCTTCTTAGCATCGAGTGCCCCATTTATCGCGTCCCATGGCACTGTGTTGAAGGCGTTCTATACATTCAGATAGACGGCAGGTTGACCTGGATGAAAACGATCTCTTGTCTGCTGGCCTTCGGCCAGGTCCGGCCCGGGTAATGCGGATGGCGCAGTGTGTCGAACAATCGGTCCTAAATCGGCTGCCGACTCTAATCTTCTTGTTGTCGGTCTCTTTAGTACAATTATGTTGGAACTTTTTTGCCCTTGCTGTATTCTTTCTTTGCCGGGGAACTAGAGGGGGGGAACTAAACCTCTTCCTCGCCGCCAACTGCTCGTCAGTCATTCCCTGAGAGTCATCTCCGCCCCTTATCTCCCTCCCTTTCTATAAGCCCGCCTTTCCCCTTGTCTCTTGTCTCACGTTGGTCATTCTCTAGCGAACATTCGCATAGGTTATGCGGCTGTGCTTATTTATATATAACTACTTTATCTGCAATGCCATATTATACTCTGTGTGGGGCGATACTGTGCTCTATATCTGTATGTTATACTATACACTCTGCAGCTATACCGTTAATGACACTATTTCACATTGCGTACACTTCGTTTAGTTCGCTAAGTTTTCTCTCTTCCGTAGAGACTCGGCCGCACTTTTGGCGCCAAACGAGTTTAAAGGTCAAAACTAAATGACTTCCTTACTGGTAGCGCCAGTAGCGGTGATTCCATAGCTCGATTCCTTGCAAAAGATTCACTAAAGTTCATAATTCCGAAGATCCGCGATGCGCCGTAAGTGAGCTATTAGCTAACTCAAACGTGGCGAATTTCAACTTAGTAATAGGGTCTTAAGATCTTGCCAGAGGCCTAGAGGAACAATACCGCTAATAATTCGATTTAAAAAGCGGGAACTTCATCAGATATAATGTGGGTGCTACCGGTAAAATAAATACATCATTTGAGGCTAGCATGTCACATATTGTCTTTGTTTAAGGGTAGTAAGTTAAATGAGTTCCCGTATATTACCCGTAAAATGTAGGGGACACTACCGATGTAGTTAGTATCCACCCATCCCGATAAAATGCTCTCCTACATCAACACCCAAGTCCAAAATTGCTTTGGCGTTACTTCAATAATTGAAGTTGGGTTACACAAGCTTATCTGTGATGTAAAGGAGAAAGGCTCAATCGTTCTATCCGTTTGTTTTTGCAAACTGGCCAATACTTTAACGTGAGGTATTTTCAAAAATAATTTTCTAATTCTAGAGGTCACCCTAGCACACTTTCCTTCTTTGTACCCCGTGATATTTCATATATATTGGTGCTCGAACTAGTCACGTGCATAATGTAGTTTTTTGCATAAAGGTGTACAAATTGTCTAGAAAGCTATGGCCTCATTTCAAAATGGTATGCTTTGAGTATTGTCACTTTGGGTATCTGTATCTCATTAGTGTATCGAAACAGCCCAGAGTTTAAAGAACAGCTTGATACCTAGGGTAGAAAGGTGGGAGAAAACGGGTTTTTTCTGCCGAAGCCAGGGATATTAGCGTCTAGGCTTTCCTCTGAGTGGAACCTATATTAGCGAATTTGGAGTCCTAGGTTTAAGGAAACTGTTCCTCCCGTTGCTTTGGTCATGCCAAAGGGTTAAGAGAGGATCCTCCAAAAAAAACAATATAATATATATATATATATATATATATATATACATCTATAGATGCACCGTTTGGGATTGCTATATTTTATTGCCTTGCTCTATCAATAATAGACTGCCAGGCTACCTTGACTATTAATGTTCCACAAATCAATTGTTTAATGCATGAGTGAAAAACGTAATAGGCGCTAATTGATGTATGGACGAGTACCAAGCTGGGTAATCAGTTTACATACATTTTACTGGTGTAGTTCCAATTGAATAATTTCATTGGCCGGGATATGACCCAATCAATGTTTCTAATAATTGGTTCGTAAATTGTGGTCATTTAGGCCGCTGACGTAAAGGATGGATACTGGACATCACCTTACTTCGACTGTGGCGGTTATCACAACTCATGGATGGTAACATATGCGGTTCCCTTCTTTGGCTGGGATTCCCTCAGAGCTCGTCTGCAGTTCAGGTGCGTATGTTATGTCCAACAATGACCGAGATCACGTCTTTCGGGCTAACTAAATGCCGACAACGATCGACACATTTGATATGCCTAATAATGATAATAAAGGCGCTATTTATTGGCGACGCATGTCCAACTCGAGCACAATTAATAATAATGAAAGCACTACCAATGTTTGTTTGTGTTGACATTTCCTTGTTACTATTAACATGTTATTTCCGTACCCACAATGTCGGTTTGCCTCACATCTGCACAGAGGAGTTGTCGCAGTGAACATCGAGCTTGAACAGCTTGAGATCAATCAGTGCCCCGACTATGGAAAGTATCCTGAAAATAACGCGTTCGAGAACACTCATAAGTGCGACCGAAAATCCTCGAGGGTCAGTATTTGAAACGTTTCAGTTAGTTTTAGTTAACTTAAAAAAAACTTTATTTGTAAATTCCGTGTTGCTGATGATATTACCGTAGCGAATTTTGCCATTAGAATTGTGTATGTCTAGCAGATTACATGATTGGATCATTGATGAGTATTATTACATGATTGGATGATTGGATCAAAATCATAAGAAAACACCAAACATATCAGGGATATTTGTTGAGTATTGTTGTAAAAATGTAATGTATACATGCATGTATATCGAAATCCCTCATGTGTTTGGTGTTCACCCGTTATGTCCATCCAATCATAAATCTTCTGTATGCTTTAATTCAAATATATACAACGGTGATGGTAATTAACCGAGTTTTGACCGATGGCTGTGTGAACCACGCAGTGTGTGCCGATCCTGGGGAGGGGTTTTGACCAAGGCGGATACAAATGTGAGTGCAACCAGGGCTACGAGTATCCGTATAACGACCCGATTACCTACTTCGATGGACAAATCGTCGAGGCGGAGTTCGAGAAGCTCGTCGAAGACGAACCGAGTCGCTTTGAGAGGATGCGATGCCGTCTCGCCGGAGCGGCCCAAAACAGCGCCTCCCTGTTGCTCATCGTCGCCGCGTTCGGAGTCCTCGTCCAGTTCGGAATCATCGCTTGACTGTACACTGCCTGACATGTGTTCATTGGTCCATCTACGCACCTCAACAGCCAAACGCCTGCCTTGAGACAGTTTCTCATAGCCAATGTTGAACCATAAAATCCAAACCGGGCGATACGTTGTACATAGATGCCTTATACCGATCGAATTTTGATATAGTCGCATAACTAGTATACGGATGAGCTCTTATGGTGGAGATGTACCTCAACGAGGTAAAGATAGTACCTGTTTCTATTTGACTAATGTTTTAATTTATTTCAATGCCCTGCCATAGTCGACTGCATGTGCGCGTGTTTTTCACGGGAGTTCTAGACTCAATAGTTACAATCATACATATATTACATAGTAATTTACTTGTAAGTATGACGTGTATAAAGTAGTGTGGTGCTACATATTACTAAATGATGCATTTGTAAGTATAACGTCACACAGAAAGCCCGCTAATTTATAGCGCTAAGACGCTCTTTGGAGGCTGTGTCTATGTAATAAATATATTTTATTAATGAACATTTGTCTCTTAAGTTACTTGCTATTCTTAGTATATGTTTGGCTTTGTGAGTAAAGGTTTTTAAACAACACAAACTATAATAGCAACACGAAAACTACCTCGGAAATGGGTTCTATCACCCTCGCTTGTTTTTTTACTTATTGTTTTCTTTTTAAATATTATTAACCAGTATTTGGCTTATACCCATTTGTATTACAGCTTCCTTACATAATTTTTGTCAGCGGCATCGCTCTTATTCACTGTTGAAGGTCATACATATGACACGATTCTCCAAATAGCTTGCATTCACTTTTTATTTACATGACCTCATATAAAATCCATGAATCGCAAACTCGGTAGCCAAGTACCTGTTTTTGCAACGTGGACAATTCTAGTAATTACTGATATGATATGATGTTTATTTTATATATATTATGTTTTCTCAATGATTTATCTATTTATATTGTACATTCTACCTAGCTCTGGTTTAATCTGATGCATGTAAGATGCGATAGTATGTTCTCGAGGGTCACTCGACACTCGACCCTATCGAGGAAATCCTGGAAAAAGCAAGACAAGAAACCAGGGCGTCGCGCAGCACCAGGAAGTTTGTTTTACTGATACTTCTTGACGTCAAAAACGCCTTCAACAGCGCCAACTGGGCGAAAATTCTTGAGGCCATGGAACGACGAAATATACCTCCGTATATGGTTCGCATCATCTCCTCCTATCTGAGTGACCGCCACCTGTTGACACATCGTGGCACGTTTAGTATCACCGCCGGGGTCCCGCAGGGGTCTATACTCGGCCCAACTCTGTGGAATTTGGCATATGACGATGTTCTGCGTCTGCCAAACCTTCCGCCAGGGGCACAAACGCTGGCTTACGCAGACAACCTGGCACTTATTATAACAGCACGCCATGAGACCATACTCGAGGCCACAGCAAACAATGCCATGCGCTGTGTCTCTCGGTGGATGGCACAAAACAACCTTCAGCTGGCCCCAGAAAAAACTGAGGCAATCTACCTGTCAGGTCGCAAACGCACCCGCGGCATTCACTTGACATTGGACGGCCACGCTATCATGCTGTCGAAAACAGCAAAATATCTAGGAGTCACTCTCGATTCCGGCCTTACGGGCCGCGCCCACATCTTGGCCATATCCAAAAAAGTGCATACAATCGCTAGGGCAATGGCTAAAATCCTGCCTCGGTCGGGAGGCGCGGATTTGGAGAAGAGGATATTGATAGCGTCGGCGGCGGAGTCCACGGCACTATACGCAGCGTCAGTGTGGGCTGACATGGCCCTCCGCACGATCAGCAACAGGCAGCTCCTTAGGTCGGCTCAAAGATCAATCGCGATACGTGTCAGCAGGGTGTATAGAACCGTCAGCACGGAGGCTGCGCTAGTACTAGCCAGAATGCTCCCATGGGATCTCCTGGCAGGACAGAGGAGCACCAAGCGAAGGGACGGATATACTGACTACAACGAAGCAAGGGAGGCGACTATGCAGACTTGGGCGGAGGAATGGCGTGCCCTATCCTCACGCGCGGGCTGGACCCGCCACCTCGTCAGTGACTTACTTGAATGGTACAACGGCCCGGGCCAAGGCTCGTTATCATTCTACGCCACACAGGCTGTAACGGGACACGGCCAATTCCAAACGTACATGATGAGAATAGGCAAGTCTCACTCAGACATCTGTGTTTTGTGCACAACTGGGGAACCTGACGACGTGGACCACACGGTCGCAGGATGCCCAAGGCTCTCGAACCTCAGGCAGACCTCCAAATATGTACTAGCTGGAGCTGACACTAAAACGATCATAACATCGATGTTGACGTCTGGCCAATCATGGAGAGAAGGAGCGTCATACCTCGACCGGATCATCAGAGAAAAAACCTGCCTAGAGAAGGAAAGACGCGCTTCACTCGCTAGAAGAGATTGTGAGACGTCCTTACAGGCCTCGGAGGCCATGTCGCAGATGTAGAGCGGACGACTCCCCCCCCAGGGCCTTGAAGAACTGGCAAACAGTACCGAACCCTGGGGGGGTAAATGTGAGGACTAGGGTTTTTTAGTGGGTAACCCCATGCCATCGGGGAGTCCCACACTACCTACGCGCTTCTACACGCCCGGACAGTTTTAACTGCGCTGGGTGTGCATAAAGCATTTTTCCCCAACCTCAAAAAAAAAAAAAAAAAAGTATGTTCTCGAAGCGTTTTTGAATTGATTAATTTATATAAGTGTCCTAATATCACTAGGCAACTTGTTCCACAATGTAACACCTAAATTACAAAGTGCAAATCGATTGTATACTTGTTGCCAAGGAGACACTGAGTAAGTGAAATGCCGAGCCTAGGGTGTTTTAGGTTTTTGCAGATTGGGTAAGGGCAACCAGTTTGAGATGATGTCGAAAGAGAGTACGCTTTATTTCGACAACTATGGTAAATTTATTTAGGTATGGTAACGGGAGTATTGAGAGTTCTTTATATTGTTCAGTTGTTATTGAGACGCGCGGTGGGAGACCTAAGACAAAGCAAACCGCCCGTTTCTGAAGCCGATAAAGCGGTGTTATATTACACGCATAAGTAAGCCCGTACACCCAGACCATATTTCAAGTAACTCTGTGATATGATTTGACGTCTATTTATTCTTAATTGTAGTTTCTCACAGCTTCGTACAGCTACATGGCTAGTGCAAAGCATTTGTACAAGTTATAGTAAGATTTTATACATTATCACCATCGTTTCTCTAGTTTTTACATTTATTTGTCTATTTATTGTGTACATAGTTCTCGTTTAATCAGACGCGTGTAACACGAGATCGTGCGTTCATGCAGCGCCTTTGAATTGATCGAATGATAAAAGCGTCTAAATCTGTAAGGCGGGGAACGAGTTTGTGAGTGCGGCATATGGCGGCTACGTCACTTACAGTTTTTTTACTGACATATTTCGTATGCGCCTGGAACGTCAGATGTTCGTCAAGAGCGATACCCAGGGCTTTGTGTCGACTAGTATATCAAGCGTGCGGCCGCAGGCAAAAGCTTTTGGTCGTTTGGACTCTTAGAGTTTTAAATTGACTAATTATTGTAAAGGCCTGTTATCTATGAACCACAGAGATAGCCTCTCGATGTCCTCACGAATCATTGCCTTAACCTGTTGGGGAGAGTGAAGAAATTATTGCCCAATTTGGACAACGCGGCGTCTTTCGAAGATGAATGAGCACACCCACCTTATAAAACTTTCATTCGCCAGATAAGTATTTTTTTTCAAAATAAAAGTGTCTAGATCCACGGTATGAAAGGCATTTTTAAGGTCAATAAATACCGCTGCTACAGTTTTCTTTAATTGGATCTGTTTTTGTGTATCTTCGACAAAATTAATCACAGACACAACCGTCGACATCTTGGGTCGAAACCCGAACTGCCTACTATGTAGGACGTTATGTCCTTCGATAAAATCACTACACTGTTCGATAATGCATTTGTCCAAAGACCTTCGATATTGGCATCAGAATGCTGACAGGTCTGTAGTTGTTTCGGCACAGGCGATCCCTGCCTTTGAACAATGTAACTACACTGTATAGGTTTAGGGCTTTGGGGTAAACTCCTGTTCTGATTTATAATATACTCGAGAGGCGATGCGAGTGCGTTCGTAGCCCTAAGGAGAACCTGTGATGGAATCTGCTCAAGGACAGTGGAGCATGTTTTAACATGTCTTAGAAGATGGTGAATTCTCTGAACGTTGACTGCCCACAGGGACAATTGTTCGGCAGACGTCGGAAAGTTACACGGAATTGGATCTTGTACAACCATCAAGTAAAGACGGTCGTGGAATGGCGGAACAATTTTCTTATTTTCGGAGCAATTTACTGGCTCCGCAAAAAGAGAAAATAAAGTCCTAGTATAATAATCCATTAGAAACCATCAAGTCTCCCGCCCCGGAATCGAAGTTTGATGACGATATTGAAGCATTAGCGCTGGGCATGTTTTTAAAATCATGTTCAGTCAGGATGGCATGTTTTTATGGTACGAATGCTGGATCGCCACCGAAGCGCAAGGATCGCGTAAAAAGAGTATGTGATTATTTTAAAAGTATAAGTGGTAGTGCTAAACTAATGTTAATTGTTGGGGATTTTAACTTTCCAAGAATCGACTAGCAAAGTGTGTTCCTTTTAGATTCTCAAACCATGGAGGCTACTTTTACAAATGGTTGTATAACAAAGAGTTTATATTGTAACGTTGTCTGTTACGCTAGGTTAACTGGGGGATGTAAGCTCAGCAAGGCTGGTGACTACAACACGAGAGACTCGAAGCAATGAGTGATACCACACAGCGTAAGGTCTGACTCGAAATGTCGCCGGACGGATAATGTGTAACTGGCATCCTTCTCCCGGGCTATTCATTTGGTCAAGCGGTCTAGTAATAATGTAAAAATAATAAGTTAAACAAAGGTCAGCCACGTAAGCCATGGGTCATTGCTGCTTGAAATGATAAAGGAGAAGGAGGCAGCCTATACGGCGTATCGCAGTGACCCCAACGCCCGGAGGCGTCAAGCGTAGACTGAGAAACAAAGTTGTCACGTTTTCAAGAAAGTGCAGGCTGGAGGCTAATGGGAAGTTTGTTTGCGATAGAATACAGGAGAGGCGGAGCCCATGGAAAGCCATCCATCCAGTCATGGGAGGTGCCCAGAAAAAAAGTGTGTCAAACTAAAGATTGATGATGAGATAGTCACAGACTGTGTACGACTTTCTAACATCCTTAATGACTATTATGCAACTTGCGTAACGGCTGACACCGAATGCTCGGCCGCTTACGAGGTACCGATGTCGATACCTGAACTGCACGAGCCATTTTCGCCTAGGCCGGTCCCTGTGGATTGAGTGCATTACCTGCTGAAAAGCGTCACAATTTGCTCGGTGGGAGAAGGTCCCTCTCAAGTCTTGAGACACTGCGCTGACGTTATTGCTGACGCAGTGGCATTCATAGTTAATCTGTCGACACGCCAGGGGATCTACCCTACGGCCCTCAAATTGTATCGCGTTGTACCACTGTTTAAAGGCGGTGACAGACTAAGCAAGGAAAATTACAGGCCGGTCAGTATCCCCCCTCCAATGTCCAAGATTTTCGAAAAAGCTATATATGAACAGTTGAACGAACATTTTGAGATGTTTAATGGCTTAAGTCAGCGTCAGTTCGGCTTTCGATCCAAAATGTCGACGACTGTACCCATCATGGATTTTGTTGAAGAGGTTCGCAGAAAACTAATGTTAAAAAAGACAGTCGCCGGCGTATTTACAGATCTTAAAAAAGCATTTGATACAGTTGATGTAAATATTCTGATTAAAAAGTTAACTCGATATGGAGAGGATGATATTTTTTTGTCTTGGCTGCGGTCGTTTATGTCGAATAGGAGACAAGTTGTTCAGGTGGGCAATGCAATCTCGGATGTAAGGAATATATCTGTTGGAGTGCCTCAGGGCACTATAGGTGGTCCACTTCTCTTTAACGTCTTTATTAACGACATAATTAGCGTAACAAAACATGCAAAGTTGACCTTGTTTGCGGACGATACCACCGCTCTATTCGTCGGGAATTCTCCAACTGAGATAGAGGCTATGGTCCGCGAGGACCTTCAGAGGTTATCATCATGGTTCAGGAGTAATGGTCTCTATATGAATTGGACGACAACAGGTGTAATGCAATCCCTTTCCCCGCGGGGTTGCGTTACGATCAATCTTTTCCGATTCCAGTGCGACGGCATAGCCCTTTCGCTTCTAAGGGAAACAAAGTTTCTAGGCGTTACGTTGGACGCGAAGCTGACCTTTGAAGCGCATGTCTCACATATACATAAGAAAATATCTGGCAGCAATGCAGCTCTATACAGAGCTCGACGAATTCTTCCCCAAAACTGCCTGATGGCGATGTATTTTGCCTACGTCCATAGTCACCTGACTTACGCTGTAGAAGTTTATGGCTTAACACAGATGCGTCTCATCAGGTCGCTTCACCGACTCCAAAAACGAGCACTGTGAACAACTCTGGACCTCTGGATGCGAGATTCAGTGCAACCGCACTACAAAAATATTAGCATTTTGCCGTTCCCAAAACTTATAGAATACTGTCTCGTAGTTGAAATTAAGCGTATACTCCTTGGAGTGCATCCAAACGTATATGGTCTGGCAACATCAGCAACACCCATATCTACAAAGGGTAACGCATCAAACCTGCTTGCTCTGTCACACGCCAACTCCAACCAGTCAAGGCTATCAATCAGAAATATTGGGGCTTGCTACTGGAACAAAGTACCGGCCTCCGTTAGGCAGACAAAGTCCCTGCTCAAATTCAGATGCGATCTCAAAGAGCATTATCTTGAAACTTTGGTATCTGGTTAAAAGTGATATAAAAATACAACCATGTTGCAATATATTGTAAATAGGTGAAAATGGCATATATAAATTATACATTGTTATTCATAAAAGGGGCTTCGAACAAGCTATGTGCTTACTGGAGCTTGAAATTAACGTGTGCAATTATCTACAAGAAATGTCAATAAACAAATAGTTGAAACTACACGCTCCTCCCCGGCGGTGCACGTTGTCTTTGGTGGTGCCGCCCGCCCCGGTCGGTATGCAGTCTTGACGATGATGATGCTGATCCGTGGACGATGGTGCACATGCTATGTGGTCGTATGCACACAGCTGGCCGATCGTATATCGAGTTGTTTATGCCGATCTCGATGCTGTGGCTGCTGGCGGTTCCTGGGAAGGCAAGATGCACGTTCGACCGTGTGCTCGGCCGGTTGTGGTATTGCCTTACCGTGCTGCTGCTGCTGCTGATGATGATGGTGGTGGTGGTGCCGTGGTTGGTGACGGTTCCCTAATTGTTGCGGTTTCCACCTAATTGGATGTTTAATTAATGGCCTCCTGACGTCATAATTGACTGGTCTACTGACGTCACCAGCTGTTGGCGTCTCCATGACTGGCGGTGGTTGTGTTGTAAGCTGTGGCCAAGTTCGTTACAATATCAGCAAGTAACTGAAATTACGCGTCCACCAGTGGATGCAAAAAACTCAATCGACAAGCTTGGGCCAAAATATGGTAGAAACTCGAGTAACTTATCTAGCTATACAACAGTTCTCTGTCAGATAAAACCAGCTCAGCTTTACACCAAACAAAGACCCCAGAGGCACAATAATTGATTTAGTTTTTACGACCGGTCCAGGAATAATTGAAGACATATCTGTTTTTAAATCCCCGATGCCCTCGGACCATAACGCAATTTCTTTTACGCTTTTATTCGACCCCGATTATCCTCCTTTTGCGAAGGGAGGGTATAATTTCTGGAAGGATGATTACGACCAAATTATAGCAAAGCTGACTTTTGTTCCATGGACTTATACATTCCCAAACTGTGATACCGTAGATAATATTTATAATATTTTTGTTGATCAGATGCACGCTGTGGTCGAAGAATTTATTCCAAATCAGACCGGCAAGTCTAAAAATAACACTAGACTTCGAGAGTATATTCCTTGAACGCAAATTTAAGTGCAATACGATGGTTTTTGAAGAACACGAGGTGATAGCAAATAAACAGATAACCAAAGATGTGAAGAAGAAAATTGACAAAACAGCCGAAGAAAGATGGAGAGAGGATATGGAGAAAAATACATCCTTGCAATTGTACAGGCAACAAAAAAGGAATACGGCCGAAAAGATATCATTTATTCGAACTCGCAAGCGTCCGAACTGTTCGCTGACTGTAGGGCCGGTATGCTCAACACCCGACTGCTGGCGGCCAGATACTCGGAAATTGAGAGCGTTCGGTGTAGAGCGTGTGATATAGGAGAATAATCCATCACATATCGTGCTGAAGTGCGACGAGCTAGGAGAAGTGAGAACAGTGTCCCAAGCTGAGGCATTAAGTTTCGGTGATAAACCATTATGGCAAGAGATAAATGAAACCAAACGCAGGCTAGGGAAATGGCACAGATTGTAAGGAACTATGGGAAGACGCCCCGCTAAAGCAAACTATTGTGTAATTAGGTAGTAATATAACCATCGTGATAATCCAATTCATATTATGAATGCACGACAGACGAGGACATTTGTTAAAATACATATAATTATACCATAGCAATAATATACAACTATATACGAAGCCAGCAGCACGCTGTATGACATACTACACAGCGATCACATCTGATTCAAAAGATATTCCATAAGGAATGGTAAATAAAACTCATATATATATATTACTAGTCTAAAATCACTCATTGAAAGTGGCGGAAGTACGCTGTATGCGACCAAACTGTGTAAGGCAAGCAGAAGACTTCGAGTATTGGAAGAATCCAATCTTGATTTTGTCAGTCAGATTTATTGTCACACATGTTGTGTAGAAATAGTACAGTTAAAAGATATGCATATGTATACATACATTTGGACCTATGAAATAATATATATGTTAAAGCAATGAAGATATGACGCGAGCTTGGTTATCTAGACTCAGCATGGTATCTACCGCACGGTAATTTACAACGTTGACACATGAGTCCGAGGAATCATGAAACCCGGGGGTCGCGCACAGCACGTGGTGAAAATCACGGCGAACCTAGTCACCACATGGCGGTTAGATTGGCTCGGCCCTTTTCATGCCTGGTTTTGCATTGCTCTTGTGCTAAAGAAATCCGCATGATTTCAGCAAACTTGTACTCCCACATTTTGAGGACGTTGACGTAATTGGAAGATGTGGGCAAGTCGAAACGTCGTCTTAGCTCCTCGACGAATAGGAGATGTCCGTAAGGAGATAAACAAGTCGGTTGCGAGCTGAGCGATGGAGGCCCAAGTCTCGCTTGAGGTACGCTGCCTTCAGGTTATTTAGATGCTCGACGCTGGTTGGGGTGAGATCGCTCCAGATTATTTCCATGCCGTAAGCGGCCATTGGAGTAATCTTCAGGTCGAACAGTCTCAGTGCCGTTGGGATGGACAACAGCTGCGGCTTTCTAATTGTGGTCATTGCTACCAGCGCCTTTCTGCATCTTCCCTTGATATGTTGCAGCAAACATCGGCCGTTTGACGCTAGAAGCAGTCCCAAGTAGGGAAACTTACTAACGTATGCTAGGTCGGAACCGGCCAAACGAAGTCCATCGTTAGCAGCTAAGCGCCCGCCTCTTTTAAACTTTATGGCCACTGTCTAAGTCAGATTACGGTTAGTCGAAGGTCAGACGTGGCCGCGTGAAGTCTGGCTAGGGCCTGTTGAACCTGAAAGCGACTCTTCCCATAGATGACTGAGATAATCTGCGTGCAGGATCACGTCTACCAGATTTCTCAGACCCCGGATTTTCGCGAGTAGGTCCTTAATAAGGACTGAGTAAAGTAACGGACTCAAGTTATCACCCTGCGCCACGCCCGTAGTCTGGAGAAAAGGAGGCAATTTGGACACACCGTCATCTATTCTGATTTTAGTGCCTTGCAGAATGGCCATCAACAGGTTGAGAACGGCAGGAGGGACACCAACTTTGGTCAGAATTCGAAGAATAATGGATCTGGCGCTGAGTCGAAGGTGGCTTTGAAATCGACGAATACGGCGTACAGGGTTGGGATTTTTTTTTCGTAATCGTAGAACGATTCTGTCGGAAACCGCGCTGTTTAGTAGGGATAGCGTCAGTCATCTCTAGGACCCAATTTAGTCTTCTGGTGAGCAGCGACTCTTTTTTGCTATTCCGCGCCAGGAGGTCAGCTGGGTTGGGTCACCTTTAGGGATCACGAGCAGTGTAGCATCGAGCCATTGGAACGGGATCATGCCAAGCACGGAGGCATTCGTTGAACAGTGCCGTCTAGCATGGAGCCAAAATATATGCGTTTATAGATGCTCGATCCTCACTTGATTAGGGCCCGCTGCTTTGTTTTTCTTTAAAAGTTAAGCGGACAGGGAGTGAGGCCACTACGACCGAGCCATTTATGAGGTATGCGCTCTGCCTCTCAAAGTACTTTAATCATTGAGTGGCGTAAGTTTTCCTACATATGGTCTTGAGATAGGCAGCCAGCAGTGCCATAGCGTGGTAAGCCCTCGCCAGGTGGCTTGCTGCATTTTGAGCTCTTTTTGCCAGGACACGGAGTCGATCGTTCCGCAGTGCACTGGGATGACTGAGGACTTTATAATATCTACGAGATGTTGAGCGTACGTCTTAACATCAAGAGATACTGGTACGAATAAAACTTTACGAACGCGCCGGTGGAGCGCCTCCCTACTTAGGTTTCGTGGTAACGGCTTTTCTCTCTTGTTAAACGACACCAGAGATTATAGTTGAAAGTCTATTGCAACTGGAATGTGCGACCTGATATGAGCACCCTCTCTCAGCGAGTGATTAGTCCCGACGAATGTCACCTTGTTGACCTTCACGTTTGTTGCAAACACGCCAATTACAGAGCTTCCGTTGTGATTGATAAAGGTCGGGACAATAAGCGGACTGATGATCCAGCATCCGAAGCCCGATAGCGTTTCTCTAAGGGCTATCGTACGGCTTGAGGTGGGCCAATCTAAGCGAGCGTTGAAGTCTCCACAGACTACGGGCGGGACTGCGGCAGGCACTCCGCGTAAGCCGCTAAGAGGCTTCTCCACAATAGTCAAAGTCGACTCCTTTTCGGGAAGACGAACATATGCCGTCACGATGCTTATACTCTGGTTATATAGAGTATTTGACGTTATCTTCGGCGAGTGCAACGTGGAGGTCCCCGACTCGATGATTGCAGAAGATTGACACTCCACCGCTGGGGCGGCTGGCGCCGGTCCTCTTTCTGGGCTAGGGAGTGGATAGGATAGAGGCGAGACAGATTAAACGCTTTAGTGGCCCACGTCTCCGTCAGCACTAAAATATCTACGCCTTCCAGAGCTGTCGGTGAGAGGAGTGATAGAGTGTCAGCACCCTCGCAGTAGGGTGTAACTATGACTCTCTTTCCAGCGTTGATGTCCGCTGGCGCGCGAGTTACGCGTGCTGCGGGGAGATTCATGTGCCAATAGAAAGTTGGTCAGATGTACAAACTCCCAATAGTAACTTTCCCGAGGTATTTTTGTTGGCAACGAATTCATATTGTTAATCTGTCGTGGCCCATTCGAGGGCTGTTAAAGCTACTTTAAACGTACGGGTGAAATGTGCTTGCATATGGAACCCGGGCCAGTCGGTTAACGCCCCGGGCTTTAGCAACCCGGTGGTACCGACTGGGGCGCCTGCTGCCTTGGCTTAATAGGACACAATGAGAGCGGCAAGCCACATGAACGCAGACCTCCCGGCGAGAGGACCGTCTTCCATAGGAGCAATTCTTAGTGATTCGGTTTGGGCCGACCTATGTTTCGTGCGTGTCTGCGGCCATTGCGTTGAAATGCAGCGTTGTGGAGCGCGAGGTCATCGACATGTAATGCTTTAAGGTATGTGAGGCTTGTGTGAGAAACGGGAGGATGGAGATGGAGTACAGTAGGTAGCTTGATTTTAGAGATGCTAAGCAGTTTTGAAGTATGCCAATTAGCGTTTAAAGAAAAAAGAGACTATAACGGCATTAAAATCAAGTAATGCGGTTATCACTGATGATATCTCCAAAGCGATTACCTTTAAAATTTTATTTTCTTCTATTTACGTGGCCCAAGCGGGTCCAACGCAAGCACGTACATTATCCCCGCCCACGTCATCAAGGTGTCCGTACTTATTTGTGTCGAAACATAAAATCTTAAACAAAATAAATCAACTCGTACCTACATATAGTCTCACCCCAGACCGTACCCCCCTAATATTTTATTAAAAAAAAGGTGGCGCATGCTATAACTGAACCACGCTCATTAATTTGTGCTAGGCTCCCAACAATTCGTAATTACGCCTGTACATAAAAAGGAAGCTAAGTCGAATGTTGATAACTATGGACCTGTGGCACAATCATCAATAGTGTGTATATTATTTGAAAAATTACTTGTGGATCATATATTACACTTCACTGCATTCTGAGGGAGTGCTTGACAAGCAGCAACATGGCTAAACGCAAATCCACAGCAATGCAACTTGAAGTTGTCCAATATTGGACCATTTATATAAACAGAAAGAAAACATTTGATTGTGTTTGCTTTGATTCTACATAATTTGACAGGGTAAACCATTAAAAACGTTTACAGAAACTAATTAAATACGGACAAGCACACTGTTTCATGGATATCAAGTTATCTAACAAATCGAAGATTTTGTGTGCGGGTCAACAACAGTTTTAGTCGGTATGTGGTGTGTCCTTCGGGCTCGCCTCAGTGATCATGTCTAGGCCCATTATTAATCTGTATATTCATGTTATATCTTAAAAACGTTATACCCGAAACCATTAAGCACAAACTCTACGCGGATGATCAACTTTATGGGCGATCTGGCACAGAGAAGGAGACAATACAGAGAACAATTGACTCCATCTCCAATTGGTGCGCCGAATATGATAGGATAATTTTGGCCCCTAAATGCGCCGTTGAGTGTCTGAAGGAGGGCCACTTTTACATATTTGATGCAGAAGAGATACCCAGAGTAAACGGCATTTGCGATCTTGAGGTAACGGTAACGCCAAAACTATATTTTAACATTCACATCAGGCAAACTATTCAATCTGCTAGTCTTATATGTAATATGATATTTCGTTGTTTTATTATTGATTGTCCAATGTTCTATATCCGCCTTTATAATAGTCTTGTAATTCGTAAATTGATTTACAGCTGTGAAGGCTGGTGCCCGTATTTGAAGAAACATTTTGATGCAATTGAAAATGTCAGTCTACATTCCTTCGACGTGTTGCATTGATACGTAAGGCAGAGCGTAGCAGTCTTAACTTAGTACCTATATCAGAACAGCACTCGAGAACAGATTTTAAAATGTACGCACGAATCCCTCAGTCGAGTAGACTTCCCATCTTTTTTTCAACTGAGTCGTCAATGATTATTGCGCCTGGTCACAGTCAGAGCACGTAGACCATACATACTTATTTTTATTATGTACATGGTCATCGCACATGCTATCAATAAGACGCACGTATAAAAAAAAATTAAAACAAACTTGACAAAAATGTTCGTGCTCGAAGCATTCGGGGATGGACGAGAGCGTGACGGACCTTAAAGGTCTTCCGGCAACGGCAATGAAAGAGCTTGTATGTAACATGCTCTACTATGAGACAGATTGCAGACGGGTCTTCGTCAGAGCGAAGGACTCCAATTTCCTTCTTTCAGTCCAGAGCAATAAACAACGTAAGCCGAAAGGACGTCTCACACCAGTTGGCGACTTACAAAGCCAGTGCCGAAAAATAACTCGTTGGAGAAAGGTGAGGTCTTACTGGGCTTATTACGCGTAAATGCATTCCCCAAAATCTGCAATAAAGAAACTGAAGGAGCACCTGTAACTCAGTGAGGAGAAGTTAGTAATACAGTTTTTTTAAAAGCTAGTCAAAACGTACACAATGAAATTGCTCGCGTTTTGAGTTTAAGGCTTTAGCGCAGATCAAACTTTTGAATATGCGTTTTAGGGAAGAGTTCAAGTTGATGCGGACCGTGGGCAAGCCGACATGTAATCGTAATTGGTTGATATTTGAATTCCCGCCAGATTCCGCCATTCCGCAATTTAGAAAATAAAAACATTGAGCAAATAGAGATGTTTTCCATCGGAGCTAACTAGGTCTGAGACTTGAACGTCAGGATTGGAATAAAATTCGCTTTGTTCAAAGGACAGTTGACGAACAGAAATCTTGGACATCTCTGATCTGAGCCTTTGCTTCTAAAAGACCTCTGTGTTTTGTGGTCGTACTCATCTATGTTTTACAGTAGGTACAGACTCGGTCAAATTAAAATGTGCGTCTGTTGCCCAAGCTGTCGAATTATTCACATTTATTTAACATCAAGCGGATAGAAAGTCGTTGACTTCGAATTTAAGTATAAAGCAAAAGGATCATCAATGTTAATTGATCAGCTAATAAGGGCATCGATTTCACGTGAAGTGAGTACCATTGAGCTTAGCTGCACCGTAGTGTTTAGAGGAATTCTTGAACTAGATAAAAACTGTTTAGTTTGCCTTCGGAAATCTTGAAAATTATTTTAACTAACAAACATTGCACTGCAAACAAGTTTTGCAAGTAAGTATTGCATTGTCGAGATTGTGTTGCGAAATGTACATTTATAAATATACGTTATGTATTGTGGTTTCGATTAGAAATCAAGGGTATGCATTTTTGGGGTTAGTTGAACGTTTTAATTTGAATACTGGCGGGCTTTATGAGAAAGGGCAGTGAGCGATTCCCAACATTGCTTAACTGCCGAGTCTGCAAAGAGTTGACCTGGCTTAATCGCTTTCCTTCTTCGCCTCTTCTTTCTGGCCAACTCTAGTGTACTTAGTGATAGACTAATCATTTACAGAATTTTCGATTGCCATAAAATCCCAAGTTTTCCTCTAAGCACTTTCTTAAGCAAGTCCTAGCAGCGGTTGTGGTGACGCCGCAGTCGTCGTCAAGACTGGACGTCGGAGGACCGGCTGATTTAGAGATTGTAAACACCGCGCAACACAGATCACTTCATCATTATCGTCACAACAACATTCGTGGCGCGCTAAACATTCATGGCGCGCAAATAGCTAGTGGCAAATAGCTAATGTGAGCGCTGCGGTGGCTCTGTATGAGTGGTTGTGGTGGAGTGAAGGAGCGAATAGACGTGCACTTCGAGTGGAGAGCAATTGACATTTAAATTCTACCAACTGAGCATGTGGAAAGTGACTAACTCGCAACGTCGCACCGCCATCCACCAACCATCTGCTTGCGTTTAGTGTCACACGACGTCAGTTGGCCTAAAGACATTTTTTCACAAAATTGTGAAGCCCCTTTGTTCGAGAGAAGCAAGCTATGTTTTAGCCATCGGTTTTAACAACAATATTAAGAGCTATTAAGTTCACTATCATGAGCCGGGCGGCGTATGCCGCCACTATGGAGGGCTTCGGGGAGGTTTCGAAGATTGGGGAAGGAACCTACGGTGTTGTATTCAAGGCAGTAGACTCGAGCACCGGCAGATCTGTTGCACTGAAAAAAATTAAGTGAGTATAATAATGCACATTTAAATATATATATATATATATATATATAAATATATATATATATATATATATATATATATATATATATATATATATATATATATATATATATATATATATATATATATATACAAACATTCAGATGTTTATATATATATATATATATATATAAATGTTTGTACATGAACAACATTTATATTGTTTGTATTCTTTTAACCTGCTATAGTATTTAAAACTTGTTTTTAGCTAATCTGCTTTATAATACTTTGCGTTTCTGACTGTTACGGCTATCAGCTTTTAGCCACCGAGTACACACATGACGGACCCTCCTAGCGGGCAGATGACCAATCAATATATAACTCACAGAAAAATAATTATATATTTTTTCATTTATCTTTGGTTATCTTTCTGTTAGACTTATTTTTGAGGTTTTTGGGGCTGAGGGTGTCATTGTAGTCATTGCTTGAAAGCTGGAAGTATGTGGAAGTGGTGACTGTACACCTGAGCTGCTTCACTTTTCTGTCTAGGCTCGACAAGGAGATTGAAGGTGTGCCTTCGACAACTCTGCGCGAAATTGCCACTCTACGGAACCTGAAGCACTCGAATGTGGTGCAGTTATTTGACATCGTTCTATCGAAGAACAGTCTCTATCTTATTTTTGAGTATATGACATGTGATCTCAAGCGACTTTTCGACCTGACCATTCGGGCAAACGGCCGACTCCTCGAGGGCCTTGTTAAGAGTTACATGTGGCAGCTGCTCCAGGGCCTCAATTATTGCCACCAGCACATGGTTCTTCATCGCGACCTTAAGCCACAGAACCTCCTCATCAATCGTGAAGGTAATTAACCGCTAACACTCATGCATAATACAGGTGTCATTCACTCGCACCTATCAACCCGTAAATTATATATATATATATATATATATGCTGCGGTTGTGGCGCGAGACGTCGGCGGTACTGAACGTCGCCACAGAGTCATTTTACTTGCACATAATCTGGACATTCCGCCGAAAAACCTAAAATTACTTCGCAACCACAGCTCGCACACACCAAAACATTGCCATAAGTTTGGTACCAAAATAATCGTCATGAAATGTGCGTTTGTGAATGTGTTAGTTTTGAGCGATATGAGTGGTCGTAATGTAATGATTTGAGGCATTTGACGTGAAAGCTAGTAAAAAAGTTAGTTTTCGCGAATTCGTATCTAAGCGACCATGGTAATCTTCTGACCGGCGTTATATGTTCTTCGGAAGAAACATAATTTTATCACGAACGCGACGGTGTGCTTAGTTTCTGTAAAGGAGAGCCGTCTCGCAATTGCTCATGTTGTGCTCCTATGTCGGACAAAAACACCAGTGTCGCAAATTGTAGTAATGGTACTCTCACTCCGAAACAAGGCTTCTTAGAGACCATGTTCCATTAGAGAAAATGTTTGCCTTAACGAGTTCTACAATTCCTTATATCGCTTCCGAAATATTTCTGGGTGACCCTGTATGTAATGTGCGTGTTTGGGTTACGTGTGTTTGTTTTATGGTACATGTTCATTTAAAAACACTACTTATTAGCAATATACTACTAAATCTGCACATCTTTAGAGTTATATCTTCGAAAGAGTTCGTCTTGCGACGGAATCGAATCCGTCACTCCCAGTGTCGAAATGGCCGGCCATATCACTCACCCTGTCCTGTTGACAAATGCACATCTCAAAATACTATTATAAATATAAACGTATTTATTATTCTATCTTTGGAACTAACTGTTCGTTTATGCACCATTTTTCGGAGTTTACAATACTATTTTTAAGTGCAATAACAGAGATAACATAAGTCCGTAAATAAAAATCTACGGTGGTTACTAAGGCCCCAATGAATTATTGGTAGACATCAGATGCTTTTGTGTTTTCTGTTTTTTGTCCCCTACCCCAAAATCCATACTCGACGATAACACCATAATGAACAAGTAGGAGTTCTTCTGCGCTGCGTATTAGGTGTTCCAGGGCGCGGGCATGTAGTTGCTTCTATGCGCAGTATTGTGCGGTTCTTTTGGAGTCATAATATAATAAGTTGACAGGGATTAAGTCTGCACCTATCGGCCTGGCAGGCATCACACTCATTGTAGACTGGCATCTCTGCTAGTAAGAATCGTACATCATCGATCATCGATGAAACTGGCAAATCAGGCAAGAAGATAGCCCAGACGCTTCCTAGCGTTACGCGGTAGGCAGATGGCTATGCTAGACTAATTTAATGCTGTCAATTTTTCGAGGTGCGTTTCGTTGAGGTCCTAGAATATGCATCCAATTACGCAGAAGGCTATTGGGGCCATTTTAATGTTGTACAAGAACAGCTGCGGAGCGACAGTTGATGAGCATTAGAGAGTAGAGCGGCGGCCGCTAGAGAGTTCTAAACCGAGTGGTGTGAAGAACAATTTTAACGCTACCGTCTGAAATTCTAGCCTGTACTTTTCATACGTTTCCTGTGTTTCATCAGCTGGAGTCTCCAAAATAATGAATAACTTACCTAGATAGGTGTATGTAGACTTCAGGGCTGTGCAACAAAAAGTGAAATCGTGTGTTGGCAATCAGAGATTATACATTGATTAGCTAAACGAAAAAGTGAGTAAAAATAAGATTCACAAGACTCCAAGATTACGCGCTACAGTACCTTAGTATAACGTAGTTCATTTTGTCCCGGCATACTTGAAAGGAGAAAGCAGCCGTTTTTATTTTCTATAGGCCAGCGGGCAATGCTATCAATAGCGAGCTATATCACATAATTCCAGTCCGGTGAATACACTTTAATAAATAGTCTCATGTTGTCAGCCGGTGACCGTCCAAGAGATTTGACCTCAGGTGGAAGTTGCTTGGTTCTATTCATGATAAAATGGCATGCCGTAGGTATTTTGTGAGTAATCAGCATTCTATTAAAGGGACTTAATGGAGCAAAAAAAAATATGACGTTTTTGAGGTCTAGCAAAAATAGCCTCGAATACTCCAGGTAAGGCGCCTATGGAACACTAGAGCAACAATAAAACACACGATCTTGATATGTCGCGGAACCTATTCATAGATTGTTCGCCGGGGAATGGCCACCTGGGCTCATACGAATTTAAATCCCTGTAGCCTTTTGGACACTTAAACACCGTATGCAAATTTTAAGGTGCTGCCGTGGGAGCCAGATTGGATATTAATACTTTGCGATCAGATATAATGGGTCAGTCCGTTGTTGATAACCAATGGGTGCAAGTTATTGGAAATGCATGCATTAATGAAAGTAGCCTCCATTAAACTTAAGACATAAATTTTAATATTGCAGCAATATATTTTAGGTAGGTAAATACCATAAAACCGACATGAGGCTGTGATCTTGTATTCAGATATGTGGTGTCAAGTGAAAGCTAAACATGACTACATCATAATTCATGCTTGTATTATATATATATATATATAATAGAGACATGTGCATTTAGGTTTACATGTCAAGCGAATAATATATATATATATATATATATATATATATATATATATATATATATATATATATATATATTTATAATAGAGACATGTGGATTTAGGTTTACATGTCAAGCGAATAATATAAATATATATTCTTCTTTTTTGTTGCAGGCGAGATAAAGTTGGCAGATTTTGGCCTTGCACGAGCTTTCAACCTTCCTATTCGAAAGTATACGCATGAGGTGATCACCTTGTGGTACCGTGCACCGGAAATCCTCATGGGTTCAAAATTATACGACATGTCGGTCGACATCTGGAGTCTTGGGTGCATCGTTGCCGAAATGAGTAACCTCAAGTGCCTGTTCCCTGGTATGTACTCTATTATTTGTTTACCGTATAATAATATAGTCTAATTTTCCTGCGAGTTTTTTTTTGTGTAGAGAATTAACTGGAAAGTGCGGTTTGCACACACGGACATTACTGCAGGAAACTCGTTTGCAAGTGTGGGCCGGTAGTGTGGGACTTCTACCCTTCTTTTGTAGAAGATTACACTCGGATGCGTGGTACTTCGGACATATTTCTTCGCATCAACCATAAACACACAACGATTGGTTTATGGAAACCCGACTGTTAGCATAGCACGCGTTGATAGCGTAGAAAAACGGGATTTGTCGGGTCTGTTTTTTCGATGCGCTTCTTCCCAAACCGAGTTTGGTAATGTGTTCGGTAATGGAGAAATTTAGGTTGACATCCGACATCTTCAAGTCGAACTGATAGATACACTCATTGAAGGCTTCTGTCTTTTGCAAAGTGAATCGATATTGTAAATCTTCCACGAACATTGGAGTATCCGGGAGCGGGTACATCAATCAGCTGGGAGTGTAATGGTGAGGATAGAGCGCGTGCTTTTGAAATCGAAATCAAATTAAAAAGGGAAAAGTGGATTGCACGCCGTCACAGCCGAGAGTCCGCCGAAATGGCTTACTCTTCAGGGGGGGGGGGGGGTGGCGTCCACGCTGTCCAACAACTCACTCCGTAATCAAATGAGGAAAAAAGACAGTACCTTGCAGCACGCGCCTTTCTTTGCAATGCCCGTCCATGACGAGGGGAGGACAGAATTGCCTTTTCCCTTTAACCTCACATGAAGCACTGCTTTTCGTCATGCTTGTGCAGAGACGCTAAACAGAATTGTCCAGCATGAGGCGAGGATTTGTGCCTGATTGTACTTGAAGAACTTTCTGTTTTCTCGTCTCCTAGCGAACACGCTGTCCGTTCAGAGCGGCTATCTATTTACTTATGCAAGCGACTTTCTGCTCCTTGGGCCAGCACTATATCTTGATGCTAGATGTACTTTATTTCGGTGAGGTACTGTGCATATGGGTCCACCTCTAGTTTTGCAGTACCGGCACAGCTCTATAAGAATGCAATAGGCGCGTGCCACATTCGAGACATCCAAGTTACGTAGAATAGTTATTTGCCTCGTTGCACTTACGAGACTCTGCTCGATTCTTAAGTCAATCCCTACGAAAGAAGGTTCTTGTAGCGCGACAACATTGGCCATTGTGACACGAAAGCTGTCTATAGGATTGCTTTAGTAGACCACTTCTTACCCACTGGTAGTCTTGAGCTTGCTGCTTTATGGGCGAAACGGTAAGTTGAGTAGAAGCCAGGCGGCTGAAACGGGGCCGTGGCTAAGTAGTACCAACATGCACAGTTATCCACGCTGGATGAAAGGCGTATGTTGCGCCCTTGTAGAATATGAATCTAGAATCATATATGAATTTCTAGCTACATATGAGGTGTCATCGACCTTAGCCTACTTTCTGTTTGTCTCGAGGCTCGGCCTTCCCGCGGCGTGTGCACCGCGAATAGGCAGCGGCGACATTACCACAAGAGTGAACTAAATTACATCACACGAACACGGTTTGGCAATTCTATCGAAAACTAAAAGTTTTCGACTATATACATTTCCAAGAGTTGCACATAACGAATGAACGTTGTAAATATGGGGGGAACCTTTCAGACAAATATTTGTACGTCTCACCATGCTAGATTATTCAAATACGAGGTCAGTGACATATTACTTTTATTGTATCCTATATTTTTATATATGTTTTTATAAGTTATCTATGCATTACTATATGGAATCCATATATATATATATATATATATATATATATATATATATATATATATACAGGGTCATTTATATTGTTGTGCACGCATTTCGAGGTTTGATAGAACTCGGCAAGAAAATAAGTTTTCCCTATGGAGGGAAGACGTGGAAACGTCTTGTTTAGGAGAGAGAGTGAAGTTTATAAAAGTAGTTTTTCTGCCTTTTTTTCCTACAATCCTACATTTGTGCGAAATCTCTGTTTGCGGGAGAACCAGTCAACGCATGAAGGAACCGATTACACCGGCGTGCTCGGAGGAAAATTCTGCACAACGGAAGACACTTCACTAGCTTGCGTAGCAAAAAGCTAATACCCAGATTAAGGAAAGTCATGAAAAGTCGATATTTTACGTTAACGCCTTTTCATGAAAAATCGTAAAATGTTTCCATTGCGACCAAAAATGTACGTCCGAAAGACCACTCTCACGCAATAGCAAATTTAATGCCCATCATTTTCGTATCAAGGTGATGGTGCTGCGTTACGTAGTTGTCAAGTCACTAAGCTTTTTCGACAGTCATAGCTGTTATGTCTTACGTGCAAGTTTTCACGTTCAGAACCGTAAACATTTGCGAAGACGTTTCCGCCCCCTCCTTCCACTAGGAAAATTTATTCTCTTGTTGAGTTCTACCAAACCTCAAAATATGTACCTAACTTTCTCATACGCCCTATGGAAATATGCATGCCTTCGCTTTCGATATGGCTATCGAAAAAGCTTAGTGACTTGACAACTACGTAACGCAGCACCATAATCTTGATACGAAAATGATGGGCATTAATTTGCTATTGCGTGAGAGTGGTCTTTCGGACGTACATTTTTGGTCGCAATGGAAAAATTTTACGATTTTTCATGAAAAGGCGTTAACGTAAAATATCGACTTTTCATGACTTTCCTTAATCTGTGTATTAGCTTTTTGCTTCGCAAGCTAGTGTCTTCCGTTGTGCAGAATTTTCCTCCGAACACGCCGGTGTAATCGGTTCCTTCATGCATTGACTGGTTCTCCCGCAAACAGAGATTTCGCACAACTATGTAGGAAAAAAAGGCAGAAAAACTACTTTTATAAACTTCACTCTCTCTCCTAAACAAGACGTTTCCACGTCTTCCCTCCATAGGAAAAATTATTTTCTTGCCGAGTTCTATCAAACCTCGAAATGCGTGCACAACAATATGAATGACCCTGTATATATATATATATATATATATATTAGGCATCGTAGCCGTTTGTACTTATAAGGTTTCGTAGAACTCGGCAAGAAAATAATTTCTCCCGATAGAAAGAGGGGGCGGAAACGTCTTGCTTAGGAGTGAGGATGAACTTTATAAAACTAGTTATTTTGTCATTTTTCTCACATAGTTGTGCAAAATATGTTTGCGGGAGAACCACGAACTTAATGCACGAGGGAACCGATGATACTGGCGTGTTTAACGGAAAATGTCGCATAATCTGAATGACACCCAACGCGAGCTAGTGAAAGGCGAATATACGGGTTAACAAAAGTCATAAATAGTCGGCATGTTGTTATGTTTTACGTTGAATCTTCAACGCCTAGAACCGCAAACGTTCGCCGAGACCTTTCCGCCCCTCCTTCCATTGAGAAATTTTTTTTTACGAGTTTTACTTTACCTCTAAACATGTACATTACGTTCTGATACACCCTGTGTATTTGCTGAAGCAGGTTAAAATACTAGCAGGTATGCGTGCCTTCACTTTCGATATGGCTGTCGAAAAAGCTTAGTTACTTGCCACTTCGTAACGCAGCACCATCACTTTGGTACGAAAATTATGAATGTAAAATTTTCTATTGCCTGAGAATATTCGTTTTTTTTGGGCGTAATGGCCAAATTTTTACGGTTCTGAGCGCGAACGTTTCAATGTAAATCATATCGGCTTATGGCTTTCCTTAATCTGGTCATTCGCCTTTCGCTAACTTGCATTGGGGTGTCATTCAGATGATGCTGGAACGCACCGGTATAATCGGTTCCCTCATGCGTTGAAGGGTTCTCCCAGAACGCAGATTTTGCACAACTATGTAGGAGAGAAAGGACATGAATAATACACTTGTATAAAATTACATCATCACTTCTAAACAATGCGTTTTCGCTCCCTCCTTCTATTGGGAAAAACTTAAATCGAGGGTTACCAAACCTTAAATTAAGTAATAGGTTATATATATATACGTTTTAACAAATAAAAAAACTTGTATTATTATCCAGGTGATTCCGAGATCGACCAACTATTTCGCATCTTTCGTGTGGTCGGTACACCGGATGAAAAAAGCTGGCCTGGTGTGTCCGAAATGCAAGACTATAAGCCGACATTTCCTAACTGGCCAATAGGTTCTGTTGAGAAGTTGCTACCGGAAATGTCGTACGAGGGAGCGAAGCTTGTAGCATCAATGCTTCGACCGAATCCAGCCAAAAGGGTGACAGCTATGGAAGCTCTTCGAAATGCGTACTTTCGTAATGTTAGCATACAAAAGCCAAAACCTATATTTATTGTAATAATATCCAAATAGTAGTTGTGCGTCGCCTGGCGAAAGCGGGTAAAGCTGTATATCCGCTCCACAAAAGCGGCGTGAACGTGGTTCTTTATTGTGAACTAAGCAAATCGGCATTACGTAGTTCGTTCATCCTAAGAGGGAAGGACGGCTCAACTTTTCATTATTGTGAATACAATGAGGTCGTAAGCAATGCCGGCGTCGCTATCTCATTTGCTCTTGTGTTGTAGGTCAATGATTTTCGTAATGTAAGATGTCTTGAAGACGCATACTATTATTAGTAAGAGGAATGACGCAACAAATAATGGACGCAGCTATTTGTAGAGAGTGTAAACATTTTATTGGTAATACCCGTCATAAGGGGATCTAAAGTAGAATCAACATTATTGCTGATGCTATGCGGAAGAACGTGAAGGGACGAGGGACAAGAACGTGCTATATCCCGGCGTACTGTCTTGCATAACGGCTGGTGCTTGGGGTGCCACCGTCGTCAGCCTGATTGCGCAGCGTCACGATTGAGGTGATGGAGCTAGTAAGTTGCCTGATAAGTGCGTATATGTCTTGATACGGATTTATTAAAATAAATAAAACACGCTTCACCTGAACTGCGTCTTGCTTTCATGTCATGTAGCTTCCAAGGGCCAATTTTTTGTGTGTACGTATGCACATAGACGCAACATTAAACGTGCTTGGACTAAACTGGACATTAAAACGTGTTTAATAATAACGAAACATCCTGAATGGGTCTCCAACTACGTGGCCTTTTCAAAAGTTTTCGCCATTCACTCTGTTTGCGAACCTGTAGGTGCCGCTAGGCAGAACTATATGATGAGATAGTTGTTTACAAATAGAGTCTACATGAGAAGGCCAATCTTGATTGTTTCGTGAAAAGGCGAATAAAGGAAGGTGGAAACGGCACAATTACGATTGCTGCTAAACGCGGAATCTCGCCGCAGCTCTACCAAAGATGGTTTGAAGTGTATGAGTACCAGCATAACCGGATGTACATCTTCTATGCACGAGACAACGTCCATGCACTGAGGCGTATCCACGATCATTGCGTCTATGAGGAAGAAAGCCCTACCTAACGAGGTCAAATGATTGGACTCAGTTTCCAGATGATTTGAGTTTCATACGTGGCACGCGGTGCAATTTCTTTGCTGAAAAGCCAATGCTATACCCATTGAGACCTTCTGGGGTCTGTATATTGACCCTGTTGCTACCACAGTTTGTCGAACTCTGCCCTCAACAGAGATAAATCGCCAGAGTGTATATAGCTCGGCAATGGAGACGTGAATCATATCATTGAGAATGGTGACACTAAAGACAATATATATATATATATATACAGCGTGTGACGGAAACATTTTTAACGCGATACATGGAATTGTAGAGCTCGTTAAAGCAAATATCTTTCCAATGGAACATGGTCTCTGAGAAGTCTTGTTTCGGAGTAAGAGTGAAATTACTACAATTTGTGACATGGTGTTTTTGCCCGACATTGGAGCATAAAATGTGCTGTTGCGAGACAACCGGTCCTCCTATACAGAAACTACATATCATACCGTCGTATTTGCGAGAAAATTCTACTTCTTCTGAAGAACATATCATATTGCCTAGAAGATGCGACACAATCATTTAGAAAATATTTAGCAACAATTACCTCAAAATGATAACCCTACGACCAATCACAGCGCTCAAAACGAACACATTCAGGCGTTAACTAACACTGCGGCGGGATCTCGGCGGGCGTCGGCCGTAGCAAGCGGCTCTGCAGTTTCTGCCGATTTTCGGCGAGTTCGACGACGCGGCGTCGTTTGACGGCCGTCTCGCGCGACCGGTCGAGTTCGAGTTTGGCCAGGTATCTTATCAGTATCGCTCTTCAAATCTTTCTGGAACAAAGTCATTTTTGTATGCACTCCATCTCGACATCTGGCAAAAAATCGTAATTACTTCGCAACCACAGCTCGCATTGACATATGTTTGGTACCAAAATGATCGTCATGCATTGCGCATTTGCTGAATATTCGTTTTGAGCGCTGTGAGTGGTCGTAGGGTTATGATTTTGAGGTATTTGGCGCGAACGCTAATAAAGAACTTCATTTTTTGGCGAATTCTCTTCTAAGCGACCATGTCGCATCTTCTGACCGGCCTTGTATATTCTTCAGATGAAGCAGAATTTCTCACGAACACGTCAGTGTGCTTAGTTTCTGTATAGAAGGTTGGCTCGCAGCAGCACATTGTGTGCTCTATGTCGGGCAAAAAACACCAGTGTCACAAATTGTAGTAATTTCACTCTCACTCTGAAGCAAGACTTCTCAGAAGACCATGTTCCATTAGAAAAAATATTTGCTTTAACGAGCTCTACAATTCCCTGTATCGCTTTAAAAATGTTTCCGTCACACTCTGAATATATATATATAATATATATATATATATATATATATATATATATATATATATATATATATATATATCTAGTTCCGAAAAGAATTGCGCATTATTCACTAGATTTAAATCATGAAGTTGCATACATTTAGGTATATTTTCATCCATCGATTCCTATTTCCTTCTTCCCACTTCCACCCATTTTCAATGACAACCCGCCAGCGATCAACCAACGTTTCAATAATTTACAACGGCGTTCGTTATTTTTGGAGGGAAAGAAGCCATCTATTCATTTTCTTCATCAGGTCCTCAAATGTGCCAAATGCATTCTTATTCTATGAATTTGGGATTGATTCAATACAGGATGCGTGTGGCAAGTGGTTCTCCGATGGTACAAGTTCGGGGGAGTACAGTTGATGCTCAACTTACGTGAGGTCTTGCGTTGTTTTATTGGAAGATGACCTTCTTTTTTAATTGCGGGACGCGAGGGAATTTGAATAAACTTTTAAATATACTATAGGTACTGGAAATACAAATATGTTATAACATTCTCTTTCCTTGGCCCAGTGATGACCCACCAACGACACAGCAAAACCTAATTTTCTCGTGTGTCAAATATAATATTAATTGAGTAGATGGCGATCCGCGTCTTACGAACCTTTTCATCTATATGTCTGGAGGACGAGGTTGCCGCTTGGCGTAAGTTCCAACCCTAAATATGGAAAATTATTGATGAATTCTATAGGTTGGCCGTGTTATGATATCAGTTGTTGAAAGACGTCCTCCACGACAAAACTTCATTGCATTTGTTTTTGAAATATTTACCTCCAGTTAGGTATCTGTTGCAAACTTTGCAAGTGTGACCAACGCTTGCTCGATTGGTGAAACACCCTCTTGCAAAGCTCAGATGTAAGCACAATTTGTTTAAAATGTCTCGGAAATGGCCGATTTGTTTGCGATGCAAATCAAGGTTGACAGTGCGTAACGCCGAAGGTTCCTGGTGGGCTAGGACGCATGTATCTTCTGTACGGTTTACGTGTGCAGAGCGTCAAACAGAATGTAGTAAGAGACGGTTAAAAGGTATATGCTTCTATATGACAGAGAGAGAAGACCTGAAATGCACGGCAAGATTAGCTTTACTGGTCATTGTATATTCGTGGATCACCTGAAACACCATCGTCAATTGATGCACGTGTATGCGTCGCGCTATCAAGCAGGCCGGCGACACATGCTACAATGAAAAGCACATACATCCTATCCATTTAATCAGCTTCATTGTGTTCTTTATTTATTTCCTACAATTCTTAATTAAGAACAGTGATTATCACTCACTCCTGCTAGTCGCCGGGTGCTCAACAATCGTGCCGGGTGTGCCACACGTTTGATTACTTCTAAACATGAGTAATTACATTAAATGCAGAATCCTAATAAATATGATCACATCAATACAAATAAAACATATTATATTATTTTATTAATACTGCACTACATATATATATATATATATATATATATATATATATATTATATATAATATCTATATATATATATATAGATATATATATATATATATATATATATATATATATATTATTTACAAGGTCATCTATGAAGGGCGTTGGTAGTTGATTGTTCTCCATTAATACAATTTGCTGTTATAGAGCATACTACATGCACAATATTATAAAAACGCGGTTGAAAACTTCCTCTCTCTCTGTAGAACGACAGGACAGCCAAATAATGGTGTTTAATAATAACACGAACCACCTTGTATACTGTATTTGAGTAAAATAAATATTGTTTGACTGGCTAAAATATTGTAAAAATGTATGAGTAGGCGATTGGTTTTAACGAATGGCCGAATATACTTGCAGGGTTCCATAGTTCCACTGTATGGTATTAGAACTTTTAGTTAATACCGACGCAGTATGTCGTAACCCCGCTATGGTTAAACGCATCTACATTGGTATTATTAAATGTCGTTTCCGTGTCTCTGACACCCATTTCTTCATCGCATTACACAGGTCAGACTTGTAATATTCCCAATCCTATTACAGTAATTTGTTGAATTGCATAATCATATATGCAACCCATATTTCTTCAATAAAAACGTTAATGTTCGAGCCACTGAATTGCTAGGTCTAAAATGACTGTGCCAAAAGCCAACAAAATACCATGAGAACACAGAGAGTCAGCTTTAAAGCTATCTTAGGAAAAAGAGAGAACCTGAGAAATCGGATATAATATGAGACGATTTGGAGTGCATGGGATTTTTAATCAACAATGCTGTGATTACAATTGTTGCTGTCACTGTAGTCGACCCTTTATAGGGGAGCATTTGTTTCACATCATTGTATTCTTAAGTGGTAAAGATAGTCAATCATTTTTACATATATATATATATACGCTTTAACGTTGCCGTACTTTAATAATGCAGAGAGCCTGCATGAACGTTAGGTGCAAGATGAGTCGGAATAATGGCTCCTCTGTCCGACATGTGCTCATTGGACGATATCCATAATATTCATCTTTTATATTCGACTTGATAGAGCAAACTCGTTGATTGAGAGGGAGAGAAGCAAAGAGCCGAATGGATAAGACCCCGAAGGTCGTTTGATGAGACGATGGTGAAAAAGAACCTCAGCAGGAGCAAGGAAATAGAAGGGGTTGGGGGGGGGGTAGTCAATAACGCCAATTGTCAATGAGTCACTGACCGAGTCACCCAGAATTTGCCGGATCACTCAGCTACCTACTAGTCGGTGTACTTCCCTATCCAAGGAAGCGGGAAAGAAGAGCGTCTACCAGCGATTCGCCCACCAGCTGAATCCGATCAATGTCAAACAGTGTGACGAAAATACCGTTGTCGTCGTTATCTTCGCTGTCACTGGCTGAACATGAAGTCGCTTGAACGCAGCTAAACAGCTGAGTGATTGACGTGCTTGTTGTTAATGGTCGTCCACGTCCTGGATCGCGGCTGGCCCGACCCGATTGTAGCCTGCTAGCACCGGCACAACGACCGCCTCAGCTCAATAAACTCACGAAGACACACAACATAGATGATGGTGATGATTTGATGGACGGGCAGCCAGCGGGGAGTTGGCGGCGAGCAGAGCGTAGCAAAAGAGACAGAGAGAAACAACTCAAGCTCAACTCAACGGCCCGCGGCGCGGCCCGCCGCCTGTAGTAACAGTGCGTTATGTAGTAAGTAGGCCATCAGGCATTAGTATCTCATTGAGGTAGGTAAGTTGTTGTGCAAATGTAACACGAGTAGAATAGCGAAAATCATGACAGCACGGCGAAACGCATTGGAAGGAACTAAACGCATTGACACGTTCTGCATACTGCATGTTGCGATGGTGTAGGCAAAAACTGCGCTCTCGATCGATTGAGATCGCCTGGTTGGACATGCCAGATGTGGACTGACATGGATGAACAGGCGGACGGTCAACCTGCCAGTCGTCAGTGACAGCCGGGGTGCGTTTTGGCTGCGCCCCACTCCCCATGCCCCTTCCGTTAGCGGGTCAGTCAATACATTACTTCGATTCGAACGCTAGCCATACGCACATAGGTACGAAAGCGATCGGCATTGCCATTTGCCGCGTCTCGTCAATGCTCTCTTCAAGGTACACTCGTTGCAGGTACATCTATCTATTCCGATTCCAGTATCATCGTTGTGTCTGCTCAGTTAACATTTACCGCACAATTATCTTCATTTCACTCTTTGGCCTAGAGATATGCTGCTCTTAACGTCTGGTCGGTCGGTATCATTAAACAGCTTAGAGATGATTTATTCTGTCTGTCCTGAGTCGAAAAAAAGGTTGAAAACTTCTAATCTAAGACGCGTACAAGACGACCATCTAGCTTATCTAGCTTCTCACCGTAATGGACACAACAACAGACAGCGGTTTCGGGAAGCTTAGAGAAAACTGCTCATCGTATGCTAGCCGTGACGCTTCACAGCAACAACAACAGCTTTCTACCACATCCTCATTCTCTTTTGTCCTCTTTCGGTGGTAAAACTAAGCATCAATCGGCAGTTGCCCTGACATTATTCGTTTCATTCTCCCCTCTCTTTCTTACTCGATACTCTTTGCTGGTTGTCAGTCTGTTTTTGGTCGCCTTGATGATGATCCAGTGGTGGCAGTGGCTGCGCATGCAAGTGCTCGTGGGACGGGCATGTTGTTGTTGTTGCTGTTGTCTCCCGTCATTTTGGGTAGTTCCTGTTTGGCTTCCCGACTGCCATCGAATAATTAGTTTAGTTAGTTAGTTAGTTTGGGGGGTCGATCGAAGCCTCTGTCAGGGGCGCGACGCTAACCGAGCCGGCCGCCGGAAGCGCACAGATGCCGCCAGCGTACATCTGTTTTGCTAGCTAAGCACTGCATTAAGCACTACTTTCTGGCCCCATACGTTTCGGCTCTTAACGAACAATAACATAAAAGCAACTCCGGTGATAATTGCTTCATGCACAGTGTATGGCAGGCAATCAAAGCGGCCTATAGTTAGTTGCCTTGAGTAGATGGCCAAACGTGTGTGTGTGTATCTTCCGGCCACCTTAATCAATTAATGTTTAAAAAAATCCAATTTGCTCCAAACTTTCAACTCCTTCAACTGCTTAGCATCTCAACAACAGCAAGAAATGTATTCCTGCCCTTACAAACGACACGCACTGCGAAGACTTGTATGTGTAATTTTGGTTCGGTAGGCGCAGACGTGCTACTTACTAAGCGCCTATATCTAAACGGTGTTATCTATTAGAACCAGCCATAGTCATTCTTTGCCGCCCCACCATAAATCCGCCAATTTAATCAAAACGTATGAATAAATACAACCGTTATGTCAGAGTGTTCGTAGGGCGAAAACTTTGTGAGGAGCGATACAAATAGTTCCCCAAGAGTTATTCGTAGTTCATATACCTGGTTTTTTTTTTGAAGTATCGCTTGTAACCTGCGCAATCAACAAAGTGATTTCCACACAGAGGTACTCGTATACACAAATATGTAACGGGTTGCGCTTTCAAGTCTATATCACAATAAAGCCGCCCCCGTGTCTCCTGATAGCTAAATGACCAATTGCACATATAAATAAAATATTTATACACACGTTCATTTGTAAATATATATATATATATATATATATATATATATATATATCAACGTGACAACATTATTATATACACACGGGCATATATATATATATATCGCAACGTGATAACATTCAATTTTCACATTGCAATTTTGAGTATGTATTATGTGGCATTAAGCCCACTAATAGATGAAGATGAGCATCTTCTTATTAGTATCAGGTTCAGTCCTCGACGATTGCAGGTAGCATGAGTTGCCCTATATGTTTCCATTTGGTAAAAGTAAAACCACCATCTAATATACATTTTATTGCCCAGACTAAAAAGGAGAATGGGAAACAACGGATGCCAAGGCGAGCGTAGAGCCGCACACCAGTTAGTTAAGCAGTCATTGATAGCGGCTGTCAAGCTTGCCTAAGTGGAGTATAATAGCACGATAACCACGGTAGAGATGCGTTGTGTGTGTGTATAGGACCAACACACGAAAGCCATCGCCAAACTGTATAAGTTTGCCTATTAGAAGTACGGAATTTAGGCAAAATAAATATTATGAAGTATCAGTGGATCAAAGTGAGTAACATGGAAAACTTTTCGTTTGGTGCCAGGCCGCCAGTGCCGATAGTTTTAACGTCCTGCTTCAGCGTATCTCCCCGTGGTCACGTTACGGTAGTGGCACTGTGCGGATGCGACACAACAATGCCTA
>QVRM01005954.1:0-29517 GCA_003439945.1 Dermanyssus gallinae | reverse complement strand
CTTTACGTTTCCCTCAACGGGTTTTGTAGTATTTTAGCGGCATCACGGAACAGCATACGTAACCGTCTGCATTTTCAAGGTGACAATCCACAATATCCCGTTAGAGAAACACTAGCTTATAGTATGCTGCTCTATACCAACGTACGCAAGTATTCAAGTGCAGAATAGCAGACAAACTGAACTGAACACGATGAGGCACGGCAAACACCCATACAGTTGTTAGTTCATCACTCTCGCTGCAGCTACGATGAAATCGCATAGGTAAATCATAAATCACATCTTAAATAACCATCAACTGAACAAGAGTCTGCAGTTGCCAGGATTGTGTACGCCTGGCAAGCCCGTACTCAATCGGCTATTTTTGACTACGTCTCTCGTTCCCGATCATGTTTGGCCGCCAAGCGGCCGACGAATTACCGAATGTTTGTGATAGCGTTTTTGTGTAAATCTGCGACAGTCACGGTAGACAACCAAAAGAGAGTATGGACGTGGTCCCAAAAAACAACTGCGGACGCGTAAAAGTATACCTTACCCTTCACAAGAGCTCTATGTGTAGCTAGCTTAATTAAATTATCGTCGTACTGTAGGCTCTGCCCTTGTCTGGCGTGAAAATCTTCTAGTAATAGTCGAGACTCTCCTCAGTGCACTATTTGAGCTTTCGTAGTTCATTAAGTACAATCGAGATGCCTACCACCCATTTGGTCGTCCACCAATTAATGTTTGTTGCACGTGTCTGAGAATGTTTGGGTGCATGTGTCTTAATAACGACTACAATCGTAACACCTGAAATTAAGCATTTCGTTAATCCCACCGATTTATCTGGAAGGATCGCTTTAAACTAGATGACACACATGCCTGCTTACACACACATATATATATATATATATATATATATATATATATATATATATTATAAATATATAACTGTAAAATGGATAAACAAAAATCTTATTCAAAACGTCATTGAGAAACGAAAGCGGTTTCACAATAACACCGAGAAAATGCATATCAACCTTTTCGCTGTAGCCCATGTTAGCTTTTTAACACGGGAAAACATTTGAATAGCAAAATAACAGGAAATTTATATTACTAACAACTACACACAATGGATTGCGACTATGAATCGCACAACATGTGTTAAAATTGGTCGCCCAGGAAGCAGTCCCCGCTTACATACAACACAAAGCAACAGGCAAAAGGGGACAATCCCCTGAACTGCACCTAGACATAACTATATATAACCTAGACAGGTCATGTCTAGATATGTAGATAAGGCATGAGCAATTTGCGTAATTCTTCGCAAGTATGCTATTATCTAAGTTACTCAGAAAGTTATATTGCAAAATTGGTTTAAAAGCCTTAAATATTGATTCTGTAGAACAGGTTCCTTTCACAATGCCGAGAGACAAGATCACTCCAATTTATCAGCAACTTGGATGGAATATTTCAAACCTATACAGGACGACGCTGTGCGGGATAAGCCAAGAGGAATACAATGGCCATATTCGTACCATAGAAATGACGACTCACCGGGAAACTTGCCCTGGCAAGTAAATAGTATATGCATTTTGTTTGAGCATATATATTCTCAAGCTAAAGTGATTGTCAACTAAACCATAGACAAAAAGAGCCATTTAACGCGCGTCAACGTTAAAACGTATAAC
The DNA here is from genome assembly GCA_003439945.1 of Dermanyssus gallinae. Taxonomy (NCBI): domain Eukaryota; kingdom Metazoa; phylum Arthropoda; class Arachnida; order Mesostigmata; family Dermanyssidae; genus Dermanyssus; species Dermanyssus gallinae. Next base: position 27,853 of record QVRM01005954.1, on the reverse strand, counting down.
CGTCTTGGCCTTTCAAGATAATCTGTTATTGTACCTTTCTTTACCTCATTCTTCTTCATATATATATATATATATATATATATAAGGCGAGCACTGCCGAGTGTGCAACGCATTGTAATGATTAATAAATCATCACAATATTTCTATACATATATGCATGTAAGCGTATTTAACTACACTTGATGACACCGTCGCAAACGACGCGATGATAATGACATGGTCTCAACCATATGACACTGCTCGCCTTCACACAGCCCTCCCCACAAGTATGTACAGACACTTCCTAGTGTTCACGCTGTTGGACTTTCTCTGCTTATTGAAATTCGTAGAAAAAATAATCTGTGTCCAACGCTGTCGGTGAAACACCAGGTCAATGAGCGGAAAATCCGAACGCGCACTGATGGAACGAGCGAAGGAAAGCGAACCCAACAGACCGGAGTCGACTGCACTAGCAATTTTCACTAGTCCACGAAATTTCTGTTGCCACAAGGCCGCCGGTGAGTTGCCGGTAGAGCGGGGGATAACTTCTATTAATAACAAGAGCGGGGTGCTTTTGCCGTTAGCTCAATCCGCTATTTGTTGCAGACTGGCTGACTGATGAATGCATCAATCATCGACCAATCAATATTAGTAAGTGGTCAGTTTATGTGACGAAAGCAGACTAACTGCCGCTAACCAGCACACTGGCTTCTGTCAGGTAATTACGTAGTCTGCCATAGTTCTTCGTAGGTCGTCGGCATCCGTTCGTTGGTTTCGCGTCGCCTCGCCCTCACACATCTCAGCGAACTCAGCGATAATGAAACATAAGACCAAAAACGCGCAGGTGTACTGCGTGCGCACAAACACTCGCAAAATGTAAGCGCACATTTTGAGGAACAAAACATAGGAATTAATATATACACATACAGGTAAACGCATATATGTATATATACATGCAAAGTCAGTCACTAGGTGATCGCTGCAGATTCTCCGGCTCTTCGGGTCAGACGCCTAAGACACGGGATGAAGCACAGAGAAAAAAAAAACGCAACAGAAAAACTCCGCACGTCCAATATGACGTTGAGACTGTAAGAAGAAAGTCGTACTGTTAGTCGCACATGTATGACACGTATGTATATTGCAATAACGAAGTACACACATTCGTATTACAGCAATACGCATGGTAGAGGTAACATCAGCAAGGGTTGGATCACGTGGAATGAACATATTTTATTATATATATATATATATATTATATATATATATATATATATATATATTGCTTGTAATAATAGAATGCGAAGCAGCAAAGTTAAGTTCAACTTGGCATATGCATGTGATTCTTCATACGATCTCATCTATTCAGTTGCTACATCACTTTGTTATTGACGCATCTGCAGCAGAAGGAGATTTTGAAAATCGCCAAACATTATCATGATTGTGATGACTATTTTGTGCTGTTATTATCTACGAGACGGTCTGACCATAGAATAAGATTTTTTCATGTGTAACCATGAACAGCACGACCCGGAAAACACACACGTTCATAACGTGGATCGGTTATCAAAGTGGTATATATATATATATATATATATATATATATATATATATATATATATATCATATATATATATATATATAGTGGTAACCAGGCCATTTTCCAGGCCCATTGCGAGCGTCGAGAAATGTTTTGTATTGAATATATGTTAAATAGGTAAGTATATTATAATTAAAAAATATTAATTGTGTTTGTGATTACTGCTAATAATAGAAGTATGATTATACCTTAAAACATCGTATGGTAACGAAGTTTGCTATACACGTGTGAACTCGCACACACACACACACAGAAGAGCATGTAGACCTTTAAAAGGAGAGTTGGCTGCACTTTTAATAGATATGCAACATGCATGTCTGCCACTGTTGCCACTGATGAAATACACTAAGACCTTACATAGATTAATAACAATACTTGAGTTAGACCGAATTGTAGGTATATATATATATATATATATATATATATATATATATATATGGTAAAGCGATGCGAGACCTACAAAGGGCCGTTCCATCGATATCATAAAATCAAGCGTGTGTATGCGTACACATCGATGTATATATACAATTTTGTCAGATAAAGCGATGCGAGACATGCAAAGGGTTGGTCGTGGGTAGATGTCAGGCTTTGCCACAGAGCATGTTCTCAAGTTGAAGGTATTCGCATAGGCCTTAGGTGCTCCCTTTTCCTTCTGTTGCCATTTTGCTTCGAGCGAACCCGAAGTATGAAGCCGAAAAGATGAGGTGACCTGGCTGGTCACTCTAAAGATCAGAGAACCACTCCAACAAGCGCGTGCGTTGAGCTCGTCGAGGCAGCCAACCTTGTAGCCACCACCAAGTGTTATAGAGATCGGACAGGCGTCCTATCGACCGGTGTCGACGACGGATATCCGAGATCAGGCTAAATGCCGTCAAAACACATTGTGCAAACGCAAGCCGAAGTCGTGTACGGCGAAGGCTACACCTTCGTGCTCTTGACGCGTTTGAAGGCCGCGTACGTCACACACAGTAACGGTTGGATCAGACGGTTGCCTCGAGACGAGCACGGACTGAAGAAGCATCATCGGTCTCCTCGAGAGGCCAGCTCACTCGAACACGAAGTTAGTTTGAACGCCATGAACTCTGCTAATTAGCTAAATGTTGTCAGCAATCAATATATCAATGTACGTAGCACTAGCAACAAGCTAGAGGGTAGCTAGAGGGATATAGCAATAAATATGGTTGTTTGTCGTGTTACTGTAATCATGATCAATAATGACCAGAAGCCAAAATAGGTGGTGTGCGGAGGGGGGGAGGGGGGGGAGTTCCGGCAGCAATTCCATCAGGTGTCGCGATAATTGTAGTCGAACAGTGGTTCGCAGCACCATTCGTTGCCATATTTCATAGTGTTTGTGCCTACAAGCTTGCAGCTGGCTGGATTCAGAATGGACAATAATACACCTCATAAACCCCGTAGCGGGGTCGTGTGGATATTGTGAATATCGCCAATGTCCCTTCATCTTGTAGCACGCATGAATGTGTCGACCTCGAACTCATTGGCTGGTCGTCATTTTTAACACGAATGAGGACAACCGTCAGGTGATGAAAAGCCGGCGAAATCGCCATCAATAAGTTCGTCCAGTATAATTAATTGGCCTCGGTTAGAACCAAATCGCTGCCGACACATTGAAAAACGGCGAGCCAGCACATACGTTTGACAGCTTACGATTATAGCTCGAACTATTGTCATCAACACCGCCACCACCATTACAAGCGAATGATGGGGGGATTTATTCACAACTACATACAGGCTGCTAAGCAGTTACGCTTGTTTTCGCAGTTATCTGTAAGCTTGCCACTAAATGAATGAAAATACGAGATGAGTATCTAAAGTTTGCGATGGTATACGCTCGCTGTTCTCCCATCATCACACGTGTCGGTTGAACTTCATAAAGCGAGATTCTTGAAGAGAGTCTCCTAAGTCAGTTAATGACCTGCTAGCAGGTTAACACGCTAGCATTGTTCAAGCTTTTCTTTGTGGTTGTTCCAGTCTATAACTAGCACAATAAGCTTGCTGGGCACTTTATCCAGCGCTATGTCCAGCATTGCTCATACGACACTACTTACACAAGCATAGCGATACGGAATAGTCGCACCAACGCTGTTCGTTTCGTGTTGGGACATGTACTCTGATATGAAGTTGCAAGCAAACTTGTGGGCCAATAAAAGCTTAGACCCCTTTAGGCCTCGCATCACGGGATCCGACGCTCTATTTGATGGTTTTCTATCTATATATATATATATATATATATATATATATATATATATACATATATATATATATATATACATATATATCGCTTGATATTTACGTATTCTGACCGGCGCCGGCATCTCCGCCACCAAAATAAAATACGACTGATAGTGGCCGTCGCCTGTCAGTCTAAAACGAACTCGTGGTGTGCGCTTCCAAAGCAATAATGTCGCTCCGCAGCACACTGTTGATCCTTGTTGTTATTCCGGCTGTTTGTTATGAAATAATGACGCCCTGCTTCGCCCGGGGCACAGTCAGTGAAGAGGTGGAGCCAGCGCAAGAGAGACGCTAAGCGAGCGAGAGAGAGATATATAGTAGAAATATAGTCGACGGGGCACTCGAAGTTATGCGAATAATTCATAACAAAACACAGACAGACATCAGCTGTGCATCAAGACTACCACACTAGTAATAATAATAGTGATAATAATAATTATTATTATTATGATGATGATAGTGATGCTTCTGATGGCAAGGAAGCGGAGGAGTAGGAGGAGAAAGAAAACGGACCACGGAAACTTTGGGAAAAATCTCGAGAATCGCCAAGGTGAAGGTGGATCATGTCATCATGAGGTGGATCATGTCATCATGAGGTGGATCATGGCATCGTGAGGTGGATCATGGCATCCGCCGGCCGGCGGCCATTCGTTGCCTCACGTTAGCAATGACGCTGGCCGCAGCGGCGGTAGCCATTTTCGGCGGAGGGTCAGCGTAGAGTGCAGAGACATCATCACCTCATCATCACCACCACCATCAACTAGCGTTGACGATAACTAACAATAACAATCAACGACGTTAATGGTAACTAGGTAGGTAAGCGACGTCGTCGTCGTCGCCGCCATGACGTAGGCAGGACTCTCGCTGGAGACTGATTGGCCAGCCTAACTAGCTCCGAGTTACTACTAAACGCACCTCATCCACCGGCCCTCACCAGCCCACCCCGTCGTCGACACTTCACCTCACCACACCTTCACTCGGTCTCCTCTTACCTTAGCTTAGCTCATATCACAGCTCAAACTAATCGCAGCGGAGAGCACCACCACATCACCATAACCACCGACAACAACAACAACAACAATATTAACAAAAACAACAACAACAGCATCACTAAAAACAGCCACGACGCCAGAGCGATGACACCCTGTGTTGAATGAAACGAACGAACAACAACCAACGCTATAGACTCGCTCTCTCTCTCTCTCTCTCGCTCTCGACGAGTGCATCATAACGAGAGAACGAGATAATACGATCAAATCAATCAATCAAACCAAATGAAAGCCTCATCAATCATCACAAAGATCAAACTCACCGACTCTAGAGATGGCCTCTATAGTACACGCCCACACGCCGATATATACATATGCACACACATGTTATGCTGCTGGACACACGACGGAGTTGTGCGATGTCGGCTTCGTAATCGTAGTAGTAGTTTGCGTTGGGCTACGAGATGAACGAACGTACAGGCAGAGAGGCAGGCCACTGATCTCCCTCCCGACCGACCGAGGAAGCAGTTTCGTTGTTACGAAGCGTTGTTAATGGCGTACTTCGCTGTGTGTGTGAGTTTTCTTCGGGTGGTTCGTCTTCTTCTCGGTGCCGGTTCCTCGCCGTTGCTGCTGCTGCGGCAACAACGGTGACAGCACGAAGGATCGGCAATCCTTTCTGCGGCTTCGCCTGCGGCTTCGGCTGATGCCGGCGTTCTTCAATCATGCGATGATCATCGACTGGCGATCATTGATTTGCTGGCGATGATGAAAACCTGCTGCTGCTGCTGACGCCGCCGCCGTTACTACTACTAGAGCTACTGCTTGCTGGCCTGCCGTATCTTTCACACAATTGAAGCGTTGCTTGCCTATATCATCTATCTGTCTGTGTGGGAAGCCTGCTGTTTGGCTGTCTGCTTGCTTGGTTGGTTGGCTGATCAGGCTTGCTATCGGTCGCCGGAGAATGATGACGCGCTTGCGCGATGGCTGCTGCTGCGGCTATGGCTGCGGCGGCGGCTGCTACTGCTGATGATGATCTTGCTGATCGACAACCGGGCCGGGCCGGGCGGGCGGTTGGTCGCGGTAGGGCGGCAAGCATTCGATTGACATCCAGCGTTGTTTGCAATCCATTCAAGTCAATCAAACTACACAACAAGGGATTTTTCTCCGCGCATGCTGGTTGGGAAATTAATAACCAATTTTTAAGAGTGTTGAAAGTCAAGCCTAATGTGAGTCAGGCTCGCTGCAGTTTTGTTGCAAATAATAATAATAATAATTATTATTATTATTATTATTATTATTATTATTATTATTATTATTATTATTATTATTATTATTATTTATTTTTTATCATTCAGTTATAACAATTGTGAGGTATGAACGTTTAAGCCAGGCTTGCTTTGCTCCCTTGTCAGTTCATTGCGCCTATGATTGAAGCCACGTTCCCTCTACAAACGGCCAAAGACATCATCTGTCTCAAAAACATGGCCTCGTGTCGATCACCCGTAACGTCTTCTATGCGTTTTCCGATATCTTTCAGGATTTTCGCTGTACGTGTGCTGATGGGGCCAAGTGTCTCTAATGTAATGGGCACAAAGTGGTAGCTTCTTGATAGCTCGAGGTACTTCCTTTGTTTTTCAGAATCCGCGCGCTCTGCTACCCATCCAGATTCGACTGCGCTGTGACATAAATACGACAAGGCCGCCGTGTATGAAACCGTAACATCCCATACATTATTAGTATTATTATTATTATTCCTCGACAGATCCCTCTTGACAACGATATTTCGGTGCGCCTCAGAGACATCAACGGTCTTAGCACGTTCGAGCAATGGAGCGGGCTGCAGCTCAACCGTCAAGCATCCCAAAATGCGAGCTACTCCTACTGGGATTCGAGGACCGAGAGAAACAGGAGGTGATCGCTGAGCCTAACTGCATGCTGCCGGGCATCCTTGTAAAGGATCAATGTGAGCTGGAACTGCTGGGTTCGGCGGTGTTCCCCAAAATGCCCGACCTGGTACTGGCCGAGAAGAGACCATCTCGAGAGGCACCAAGCCTACCTTCTGCTCCCCCGGCACGCATGAGAGTGCAAAAGGTCGCGTATGTGCTACGGAACTCACTTGCCTTTCTTCTGCCAGCAGAAAGTTTGAACCTCGACCACGAGGCGAGGAGAGCCTTGGAAAAATCTTCAAGCTGATCCTCGAGGTCAACGCATGGACGTAGGCAAGCCTACAGGTCCGGCTGGGTGAAAAGGGCATACGCTCGGCCACGGACCTTGCATTGTCCGCGTTTCTTACCTCGTTATATAACCGCGCCTTTGCAGTAGCCGCTACTGCCAGCGGAACTGTCGTGACAGCCAACAACAAGACGCCGTTCGGCTTGGGCAGTCCGGTCTGCCCGCGAGGCTGCTCGAAGGAGCAGAGCAAGAGCCCTCAGCTCATATTGTAACGTTGCAGTACCTGTCCGGCTGAGTCTACATCCCCCGAGCGGACCAGCGTAACACAACAACGTTACAATATCAAGCGACCTCTTAAGACGATGAACCACCCGCTCAATGACGCACAGGTCTAACTGGTCATCAATTCAATATACACCTAACTGGACTTCTATTCAATCCTGATGCTTGCTGTGGCCTTGTCTTTAACAGTATCCACTCACACTAAAGAAAAACAACATGAATGTACGGTTCGATTCTGGTTTCTACGATCACTCCCTCTGAGAAAGTGCTTAGGGCACAATCCGCTCAACTATGAGCCTTAAAGCTAGTTACCTCCTCTCCTGGCGGAAACTTTTTGTGATCTCTTTTAAGGAATGGACAAAAAGAAAAAGGGGGCACGCGACTACAGTCTGGCACACCAGTGAGGCTTTTTCTCCTGTTCAAGTCTAGGCATGGTGACGAGAAGGTCCACGCGCACTGAAGAAGAAATTCTGCAAGTTAGGTATTAAACTGATTAAGCATGTGTTTTTTTTCAATTTACGTTCCCCAGTCAGATTTCGAGTTAGCTTATGTATGCAGTCTTTGGTGGCCTTATCCTTATTTGAAACTGCATGGTGGCTGACTGGCGTTTTTTAAGCATTTCCTCATTTATAGCAAGGCGTTTGACAAAGCCCCTTGACAACCGGTCATTATATCTTTCTGACGGGCAGGTGTGGATGGCTCGCACCTGTCCATCCAGTAATAGCAAGTTTCCTTAATGACAACACCTTATTGATGGATGCTGAGCGTGGTCTAGATTAGACAAAATCGGTGGTGGCGTGATCTTAAACTTTTTCGGGCAGACTCTCAGCCAACATTTAACCTCCATGGGTTTGTGTTCGCATTGCTTTGTAAGACGGACCCCATAAATGCAAATGTGGAACCCGCGCACCTCCATCGCACTCGACTTGGTGGACTTGGTAATTATCGTAATCTACAGGGGTTAGATCCCTGTTGTTGATCGAATTTTCTTTGAGCGATGCTCATTGAAAATAGATGATACCATACTGCTGAGAATCAGTGGCCATGCTGCCATGCAAAAGACTATTGGGGAAACCCTAGATATCTCCGCATGTTTGGGTTTGGATTCCTTAAAGATATGCTTTAATGATGAATTCCTAGCCCGTAGGGGACGGAGGATAGTTTAGAATTAAAACAACCTTCGTAAAAAAATGTTAAGAACAAGATTAGGCGAAATCGGAACTACCTCACACAGGCAAATTTCATGCAGCTTTAGAGGTGTTTTTTTTAACCAATATAATTCGGGTGCTTTGTTAGTCGATGCGAGGAATCGTTATGCATATCTCATGTCAGGCTGTCCATCAGCTACTGACGCAATCCGACTAAGTTTGAATAATGTGATTAGAACCAGGTAGGACCTGTATATATTTGCTAGCAACGGTAGCTTGGGTAGCTAACGCACTATTCAAAACTTGTAATGGCAACCATGATTAAATAACCGACAGTCGCAAGTTCGAGCCCCGGCTTTGCTGGTTGTTTTTGTTGGACGTGGTTCTCATTGCCCTGCTGCTACGCACTTCTGCCGAAATAAGCCTATATAGATCTAGAAGAGAACACGATAATGCATTAAGACGCTATCGTGCTACCGATATCTTAGACCAATAAGAGCGCCTGAATTGTCAAATCGTAAAACAAAATCCCTATGTGCAGATTTTGTTTAGTTTTAACTAGATTTCACAATTGTGTGTAACATTGTAAAATTTGTATGTTTGGGCCACGGTTTCTGTACCGAGTCAGACACTTACTTTATGGCAACTACTGTTATTTTGATGCAGCATTGTCATATTGTGCTAATTTGCTGCGTACAATTCACGCTTCATGGCTCTATTTATATTATGTATGTCGTTGCTACTAATTATTACATAATCTGTTAATGTTTGTTTCTAAAAATGTTTATAACGTGTGTCATATATACATAAATGCATGTCCCACTATTTGTTGTAATGTATATATATATATATATATATATATATAAACAATCTTAATCTTTTTTCAGTGATAATATATTTACCGGTAACCAGTGCGGGAGTCACGAACCCACTAAACCAGTGTTCCTACCCATCTCCGCAAGTTCTTGTTGAACTGTTGCAGAACCGGCATTTTTTACACTTTATTTTCCACCAGTCGAGACGTTGTTGAACCGCCCGCCCGGTCCTTTGCCTTGACATGTCGGCGTCTGCTCTATTGCTGTCGCGTTGTTGTTTTGTTGAGGAGGCAGAAGGTTCAGGTGAACAATGAGGCGAGAGAGGTGAGCTCGTGTTCACATGCTTCGTCGCGACAACAACAAACGCTCGTGGAGCTCTTCCAATGGCCAAATCCATTCAGTGTGCCGATCAAAATGCATTCATGGCACGAATGGATGCATCGATAAATTGTTTCTGTCTGCTGTTTATCGGAGAGAAGGTATTGAGGATGATGGACGAACAGAGAGAAATAGAAACACTGGTGATGGTGACAGATAGTCAATAATACAGCATAGAATCATCATGGACAGGTATAGAGAGAAAGAGAGAGAAAAGAGCACACAGCGCTCTCATACGAAAAGAAGCAGTAGCAACCAGGCGGGTTCTTTTTTCTGCAATGAGAAGTAACATCAGGCAGTTGCTTCCGCCGTCAAGAACGGCCGCCATCGCTGCCACATTTATTGCTATGAAACCAGCTGCCGCCGCATGTTGGTAGCGGCTGTTGGTTAGTTTGATTGTTCGTGGTGGAATAACAACACAGTATTATTATTATTATTATTAGCATACAGTAGTGAGGTTCGAACGTGTCACGTCGATTCAAACAATTGCTAATTAGGTGCTCATCCCTTTAGCATTTATTATTATTTGTATTATTTGTATTATTTTTATTATTATGATTATTCTGCTCTCTCGTGTTCAGCCTCGTAAACATATCGTAGATATTGAACGTGCAGTATATATTATATGTGCAGTGTGGTTAGTAATTGAGTAGCTGATTCGTTGAGTGGCAGTGTTGCATGTGGCTGCATGTGAGGGAAGACGAGCAAGTGTTCCACACACGTTATCATTAGCCGTGATATACATATAGTCAATCAGCTCTCAGCGTTTACCGTTGTTACTGTCACTGTCGCATTTGTTGTTCAGTCGGGAGTTGTAACGCACCGGAAAGCAGAGCGCATTCTCGAGAGAGTTGAGAAAATCAACAAAACAAGAGACTGTCATTCGTCCGGAGACTCGGAGACTGACATTGTGAACAACAAATCAATAGATCAGCGACCGTAGCGACGACGACGACGACAACAACAGCAACAACAACGACACCAGCAGCATCGATAACAGCTGGTCGCCCGCCTTTGCGGTACAACTTCTCATTCTGTGCGACGAGGACTAAATAAACGTGAGTAAAAAATCTGCGTAGAGAGTAATCTCCACGCCAGCAGTACCGACAACAGTTATGGTTAAAAGGGTGTTGAATTAAAGCCTTTTATTAAGGAATAAAAAACAAGTTATGGTTGTTCTACAGAGAGATTTTATGCTTTAGAGTGCTGCTGCTGCTGCTGGATACCATCACCGGTGGAGGTGGTGACGTTCGAAAATGTTCATCAATGACTACTCGATTTTGGCGACAGTTACTTGGTCGAATTCGGTTTTGTCGACCACCGTTCGAACCAGCATGGTTCTGCTTGTTGTTGTTGTTGTTGTTGCGCACATTTATGCAATAACAACACACTCTACCTTTTTAAAAAACATATTAGTTAACACATACAGAAAGCATTAGTCAGTCTAAAGTCACTTTGCACAAAAACGATACTGATCGTGTGACGATGGTCTTGATTTGGCTTTCTCTACCTCTGTCTGCATCCCTGTCTCTCTTTCTCGCTATGTCTGGTAAAGAATGAAAACGCCACTAATGTTACAACGTGGAGCGTTCGAAACAGCTGGGGAGAGATTTGTGCCAAATTACGCCGCTGCTAGCCGACCAAGCCCTGCGCAATGCAATTCTTGCGATTGCGCCAAATACATTATTATTGTTTTTTATATATCGTACAAATTATGTTCGTATTTACATATCGAAACAGGGTCCATTTTAGATAAATACATTATTGTTTTTTTATATGATAAATAATATTTGTGATATTCGAATCGACGTTTGGCACCAAGCATTGCTATTCACTGCAACTCCATCATCTTGCCGAGAACAGACCAATTTGTTGGGCCAATTTCTAAAAGTTTTCTTCTCTTTGTGTAGTTTCCTGTAGTTGTGTTTCTGTTGGCGACACGAGAGGTGACGACGATGTATCGTCGCTAGTTACGTCTAATTAGGCGGCTCAGTTTTTTCTATAAGTTTTGCCAATATAACAACAATAACTTCTACTGCTACAAATACGACTTCAATTAGTCGAGCACTACTAAGTATCTTAATTATAATAAATGACATATAGAGATAGAATTTTTCATCAAATAACTCAAGACAGTTGTAGTCGACAAAAAACAGTCAAACAAACCGATTTCTTTGAATTATTCCATCAATTCTCTCCATGAAAGCACCACTGGGATGATTGGGCTTGGTCTTGATGTCGTAACCATAAACCCATGGTTGGTCTCCTGTAATCACCCTCTGAAACAATCCAGGGTATTCTGCTACTGTCTGAGCGTTCAATTCGGATATTTCCCGAGACGAAACGTTAATTTGCTGGAAATTCAACATTTTTGAAACGAACTTTGCTGCCGCTTTCTTCTGACGCATATACTGAGTGGTCAGGACTTACAACTGACCCTAGCGAATTCCTCCCCTTCTTTCAAGGTTTTCTTCTGTTATTCACGTCAAAGGCCTTCCCGAACGGGAGCTATCCCCAGTATCTTCACGTCTGTCGCGAAGTCGATGGTACGACGACTTATTACCATTACTTACTTACTAGTATACGTATGCACTGTTTGAGGACACTGGTTGATCACTATATGCAGCTTGTAACATTTTCCCCACTTTAGAACCTATCATTTGGTTTTTAACGCAGAATTTGATCCAGATTCGTTGCGTCTTCATTTTCGGCACAACAAAAATTGCCGAAGCCCATTTTCTTTACTTCTTTAAACCAAACTCAGACAATAAAACGAAATTTGACCGCTGTGTAGCTGATGAATGGCGCTTTTAAGCAAACAAAAACCATGGTCTTCCAGTTTAATTTTGAGCAAAGCTCTATTTTATGTATGTCACTTAAAAGTTGTTCCCATAAGATATTCTTGGGTATAATATAAAATAGAATTGATTACTTCCACTAAAATAGAAAAGCGGTTCTAGAGAAACACAATGCGTTAGGGAAATAGTAGTCGATCCACACGGCAGTGCGCCAATTACTAGCAGAGATTTGGGAAACGTTGTGCGGGCAGACGAGGCCGTTATTCGCGGCGCTTATAGATGCTAAGGAGAACTTCTTGTTTTATCGACGTGCTTTCTTACAGGCCATCTGCCACAAAATATGCCAAGGTTATAGTTCATTTTAAAGGACCTATCGTTCTAGATATACCTGTATTCTTCTCATTTTCTACATATGTAATAATACTCGTTCAATGGCATACTCTCTTACGTGGAATACGTCACAATTATTGAGAGTATAATTTAGAATATATATACACAAAGTGTACCCATCACCAAAACACGAGTACCTGCAAAGGAGAAATGTGACCACAAGATTCTACTCATATACACTTACCTATGTTGCATTTACGTATTCCAATCTATACACATATGACATCAGTAATTCCGTATAAACGCAGCGCCAATATGCACAGTTAAAACTTGAAAGTGTTGTTTTCTGCATTCAGTGTCATGATCAAACGTTTTTTAAAGACACCCTGCCATAGGTCGTTTCGTACTTTTGATAGCTTACAAACTAGAGAGTGCTGCGTTAAGGTCAACCTAAATAGGAACCCTCAGTTTGTTCTCATATCGCACAGACCTGAAAGGGGTCAATTACTGTGGAAATCGAATACGCAATCTGGAGGTTGTGTGTGCTTAACCACATTATTGGTGAGCACGCCTAGGAAAGAAAGTACGATAATATAGGAAGCCGAGTGGGAAAAGCAATTCAAGCGGTGGCAGCAGCACCATCTCTGAATCCGCAGGTGTTGTCAATACGTACTGCGTCCGCCCTTTTCAAGATTAACTTAATTAAATTAGATTAAATTAGAACCAATGGCACCATTCGGCATATCACTCGTATGGGGATACATTAGGGGAGGCAACTTTGCAATTACTGGATAAGTTTATAGTGACTGTAGCCACGATGGGGTTTACCTTGGGTGAGAGCGTTTGAAGACTACGCAAGACGACAGAATCTATCTATTGACATGAAAGAAACACTAGTTGTATCAAATGTATATGCATATTATTTATTCACCAAGGTTTTTAATAAACCATTAGGTATACCTTTGGTTGTGTAATATATATATATATACAATTGTGTTCCAGCACACTTATTTAAATTTACTTAAATTAAGCCTGGCCGAGTTCGGTTTGTCAGCAAGCGAACAACACGGCAACAATAAAGACTTATAGTATAATGCAAACATATCAGAATGTGTGTAGTGCAACAAAGTGTCCTGCGCGGTATTGGTTTGTCGGTCCTAATAAGTTTTTAAAATTTCAATTGCAGACTTCTCAAGATGGTGTTAGCCGATCTCGGTCGCCGTATAACCGGCGCCCTGCGGAGTCTCTCCACAGCGACGGTCATTAACCAAGAGGTAGGCTCATTGAATCATTTAACTGTATGCAACTTGCACGCTTGGGGATGCTTGCATTCATAATGCCATGTTATGGCCATCGGATGTCAACTTTGGTTATATTTTGTTTTGCCGGTTTCCCTCTTTACTTTGTCAGTCTCTGAGTTGATAAAAGTAGTTCGACTAAACTACACCATAGAAATACGTAGTGTTTCACGAAAACATAAGTGTCGATTTTGTGTTGCAATCATCAGGTTTTAGACTCTATGCTCAAGGAGATCTGCGCCGCACTGCTTGAATCCGATATCAACGTTCGACTTGTCAAGCAGCTTCGCGAAAATGTCAAAGCGGCTATCGATATTGAGGAAATGGCCGTTGGTGAGTATGTTCAATACATTTTAATACAAATATACCAATAGGGCTCTTAGGTATATATATATATATATATATATATATATATAGATATCGAATAATATTTAATATTTTAAGTATTTCATATTTGATATTATAACCACGACTGCGAGTGTTTCTTATGTCATATCCGTAAATGCTTATTTTGTCGTCATCATTCGTGAGAACTTTGTTATCGTTGGTTCACATACGTTAACATTGCCACGTTTCTGTGCTTCCTAGGTCTAAATCGGCGGAAGGTCGTGCAGTCGGCTGTGTTCAAGGAGCTCGTGAAGCTTGTCGATCCCGGCGTCAAGGCATGGCAGCCTTCGAAGGGTCGAAACAATGTCATCATGTTCGTCGGCTTGCAGGGATCAGGTAAAACGACAACTTGTACGAAGTTAGCTTACCACTACATGAAGAAAGGATGGAAGACCGCTCTGGTCTGTGCCGACACCTTTCGTGCTGGTGCGTTTGACCAGCTCAAGCAGAACGCTACCAAGGTAAGTGGACGCCGCGATTCGAGTTATTCGTGTTATAGCTTCTACTCCGTCAAACAACAGCGGGACAAAGTAGAACTTCGACTAATTAAGATGCAGAATAGCGTTATTCAAGTGGATTGAACCAACATCTAGCATTTGGCGCGTCCCGTGGAACTTTGTTTTCGATATCACGCGTTTCAATATATGGTGTGCATATGTACACGTGATAAGTTTAATTTTGAGCAAATTGTCGGTACTGATAATTTTGTTACCAACCAAAAAGTGGATAACCTTTTTCACTCCGTCCCGTCGGCGTAATATATATATATATATATATATATATATATATATATCACTCCGCCCCGTCGGCGTAATATATATATATATATATATATATATATAAATATATATATATGTAGAGCCCAATGAGTGAGTATACTTTCGTGTTTTGTGTGGATAAAATTACAGCACAAAGATATTTTTCCTTCCTTGTTAGGCACGCATTCCGTTCTACGGTAGCTATACTGAGGTGGATCCGGTCGTGATTGCGGCTGACGGAGTATCCAAGTTTAAGGCGGAGAACTTCGAAATCATCATTGTCGATACGTCGGGACGTCACAAGCAGGAAGACTCGCTGTTCGAGGAGATGCTCGAAGTGTCGAACGCAGTATCGCCCGACAACGTGATCTTCGTCATGGACGCGTCCATTGGTCAGGCCTGTGAGCTGCAAGCGCGTGCCTTCAAAGAAAAGGTTGATGTCGCGTCGGTGATTATTACAAAGCTCGACGGCCATGCCAAAGGTGGTGGAGCGTTAAGCGCCGTCGCCGCTACGAAATCGCCGGTCATCTTCATCGGAACCGGTGAACACATCGATGACTTTGAGCCGTTTCGGGTAAAGCCGTTCATACAGAAGCTGCTTGGTCTCGGTGACATAGAAGGTCTCATTGACAAGGTCAACGAACTGAAGCTAGACGAGAACCACGAACTCATTGAGAAGCTGAAACATGGAGAATTTACGCTCCGCGATATGTACGAACAGTTCCAGAACATAATGAAGATGGGTCCCTTCAACCAGATTATGGGCATGATTCCTGGTAGGTGTGCGATCAGGCAGGTTCAGACTTACTTGACGAAGAGAGGTACCATTCGAAGGCCGTCATCAACCTGTTACTTCAGAGACCACCAACTATATATATATATATATATATATATATGACGCCTTTGATCTGACGCCGACCGAAGGGAAAATAAAAGTGTAAGATACATTACGGATAAGTTTGGTTTCGCGTAAACTGCGCATACAGGTTAACAAGCGGATGCCTATTATTTCTTTGCAGGTTTCAGCGCCGATTTCATGTCGAAGGGAAACGAGCAAGAGTCGATGGCCCGCCTCAAACGCCTTATGACAATGATGGATTCTATGACGGACGAAGAGCTTGACGATCGAGATGGTGCCAAGCTATTCGCCAAGCAACAGACAAGAATCACAAGGTTTGTCTAAGGCGCATATATATATATACATACATAAAATATTTATCTGCTATATTACTTCGAGGCAGGATGGTGGGGAGTCCTGGGATGCGAGCCTAGTAAGTGGCTTGTAGGTTGGCGATTGTGACCTGATGCTTAAATAGTCGTGACGAGTTGTGGTGCCTCGTCTTTTCGAGTGTCAAAATGTTCCTCGTTTCCTCTTCTACATATGCAGGTAATTACACTCGATATTTTTCTTATTTTGTTTGTTTGCAGGGTGGCTCGCGGATCGGGCTGTTCTACTTACGAGGTGCATGAGTTGCTCAATCAGTACACGAAGTTCGCCGCTATGGTAAAGAAGATGGGCGGCATGAAGGGTCTGTTTAAGGGCAACGACTTAGCGCGCAACGTAAACCCCGCCCAGATGAACAAACTAAGCGCGGAGATGGCGAAAATGATCGATCCGCGCGTTCTTCAACAAATGGGTGGCTTTTCGGGCATTCAGAATATGATGCGTCAGATGAATGCCAGCGGGAAACGTGGTGCCGGTTTTCCCATGTAGAAGAAACATGGATTTGTCATGGTTCCGTGTTTGTGATTCCCTCACTCTGAGTGTGTCGTGGCGCGCTCTATAGAAATGCGTATAATTGCGACGCTTGAACGACGAGCTGAACGTGATCAGCTGTGGTGGACGTCTGCGTAACCAACCTGGTGCATTTTTGGATTTCGTATCGCGATAGGCTTCTCTTTAATGCTGGAGAAGCCTGTATCAATCGGCACAACTTGTGCTGGTAGGGGTGTAAATAAAATTACATTTAAACATGTCTATTTGCAATATAATGCAGTCTCCTGACTTATAGGGAACTTACTACCTACCTAGGCGGACGTTAATCGTATGACATGTACGCAGGTGGCCGATCCTGTTTCACGTTAGTGAGCAACAACGATACCTGTTATATGTGCTTTCCTTACATGTCAATACCGCATATGCAGTAAGGCTCTATTCGCACGGAATAGATTAGGTATTGGTTGGTACATGCGGTACATATTAAGGGCGTCTTTCTGTGCTATGGACCATGGCACGGTAGTCAAATCAGAGTTACTGAAGTGATAGCAGTAGTGATGGTAATAGGAGTTGATAGGTCTAAACACGCAGAGGGCATACACTAGTGATTGTTGATTGACCTGATTTTGAAAGACAAAGCTCCTGCATTCAACAGCATTCTCAAATTTCTTTCGTTGTTTATTTGTACGTCTACAATACGTTTTTGTAGTGTAAAATATTTGATTAATATTTAGTACGGCTTCCCTTAGCTTATGCTACGCATCCCTTTTTAAAACTCTGTTAAAATTACAATGCTACAGTAATTTCAGTGTTTGGCCACTCGCTAAAACTGTTCTCTTCAAGGGCATTGTATACATATGTATATTTTTCCTCTTCAATGCTTGATGTACGGTATTTTTGCATATATATATATATATATATATATATATATATATATATATATAGTTTTTTGAATCAGTTGACTGATATGCGGTAACATTTAATATCGAGGTCAGTGACTGCATTGACGGATTGGCCCGGCATGGCCCAGGCGTCTCTCAGTAAATACGCTCACTTACGTGTTAGCGGTTTTATTATGGAAGTGCGATGCTTTCGAAGCTTACCTTTAAGCTTGGCTACCCTCATCTGAATGGAGCACGCTGCAACTTTGACTATCGCAACGTAGGTTGTCGGCCGTTGTCGACGCCGCTGTTATAGAGTATGCCTATAATGCGCTGGAGGAACTGATTTATCCTGACTGGGTACAGAAGTGGTCTGTATATATATACATCTGTCTGTGTCTCCACCTACGTTGACAAACTTTTCCTTGCTCTATTTGTGGCTGCTCCGGTCGTTTTCGTACTCATCATTTTTGTTCATATTTACATCGCTCTCGTCAGTGTGATCGCCTTCAGTTATTAGAACGATCTCCCTTTTGCTGCTGCTGCTCCTACTTCCTTCATTGAATTGATATTGATGTCGTGATTCAAACGTGGCAATTGACTCGGTTTCGTAACTGATGTCGTCTTCGTCGGCAGCTTGCTCGACGTTTGCTTCGAGCTCACCATCGTCGCGGAGTCGATGATTCTCGTTGGTCTCGTCCGCCATGTGACTAAAGAGGTCGCTATCGTATTCGTGAGCAGTTCGAGCTTTTCTCTTCTTCGAATTTTGGTCGCTCTCGCTTTCCTCGTCGTTCTCCGTACTATTAGGAACGCAGGCAAAGCTGTCTATAGCAAGGCTCTGATCACAGATTGATTGGGGATCGTCTGCCGGATGGGCACTCCGCAGAACGCACTTTTCATCTGCTCGGCAATGCAGAGACAAGCAGTTTTGTATCGGGATCATGACACCTGCATACCGACGACACATCGGTATGCGTGCGTATGGCACGCCAACATACTCATAAAGTTAGTAATAGCACCACTATGTATGTCGGTTGGACGCATACGCATGAATACATCCATCCATACACACACTACATCTTAGATCGAGGCATAGCATCGTGTGGGTGTCGTGGGAAATTAGGTCCAACAAATACATGATATTGTTAAAAAGTTCCATTTACTCTGTACCTCATAGGTGATTACCACATTAATTGTTTACATTGGCCTACTTCGTTTCGTCAAGGTTTTACGACCAGTTGACGAGTCTTGGGCATATGTCGTGAACAAGTGGACCCTTGGACGCTGTGAAGTCTTGAAACAAAGTCGTAACATTACAACGGCATAACTCGTTAAAATTGGTTACGCCTTTTATCTTTGTGAAGCACTTTGCGTACATCTCGAAAAAGTGTTTTGTCGTTTTTTGGCCATGTCCCGCTTTCAAAGTATTTTTTAGTATCAGCCTACCGAGGAGCCTTACGAAAAATTGGTTTATAAGATAGTCACCTAACATTTTTTTGAAATTCTGGAAATTCA
The DNA here is from genome assembly GCA_003439945.1 of Dermanyssus gallinae. Taxonomy (NCBI): domain Eukaryota; kingdom Metazoa; phylum Arthropoda; class Arachnida; order Mesostigmata; family Dermanyssidae; genus Dermanyssus; species Dermanyssus gallinae. The sequence continues at coordinate 8,559 of QVRM01005954.1, read as the reverse complement.
ATAGAAAAATTACGTATAAGGAATAGTGTCTACGAGATAGGTGTTCCAGCTCATCGACCGTGTTGCTAATATCTAACTAATCAGAAGGCGACCGTCTGTGGATAATTAAATGCTAAAGCATACGGGGAATTAACTAGAAATACGTACGCGCATAATTGTGCCATGCGGTGAGAAAACACGTATATCATTAGAAGATTCCCAGTTAAATCAATTTTCTATTACGTATCTAGGAATCGCTGTAAGGATTGCGTACATCCGATACAGCTATTCACGGCCCCTTTGCTTTGACTCATAGTATACACATCCAGCTGATCTGCTAAATCGTCTTCGAAAAATGGCCCACTGCTATCCATGCAAACATCGAAATAAGTTAGCACAATTTAGTAATCCAATTAAGCAGTAATCTGCACGAAAACGGTTATATGAAATGCTAAATTAAGCATTCGATCGCTTACACCAGCCTTGATTCATTCACAGGCGTTAGTTAATTATATATGGCACTTAACTAGCTACGTTACGGTACTCACATATCGTTCGGTGACCATTACACATGTGCATATTTGGGATACAGTTGATGCAGTCATATCCTGGTCGACAGATGACGTTGCTACACTTATTGAGCTGGGCATCATCGATATCGCCAGGTGTACCTGAAACCTCATCGATAAGTGTCGAGATTCTATAGCATATAGAGACACTATTGACAATACGCAACGACGTTGCGTGGGTTGAGGCGAAATTTTTTTAAAATCTTTTTCGTAAGGCTTATGCCCGTGTACGGTTTTTTCATGTCATGGCAAATTTTTAATCCACTCCGGCATTTACCTTGTCTAAATTGGAAACCATGAAAACCAATTTAAGTGTGGCCGGTCTGGGTCTCAAACCCAGTCCCCCCGAATGCAAGGCAAAGACTTTGCCACTAAGCCATCTTGCTCGGTTTTTGTTGTTTTTTGTTACACTTTTTGCAAATCGCTGAGGGAAGAGAGAGAGAGAGAGATCTTGGTGAGTCGCTTGAAAGAAGCACGATGCTACTACATGCTACGTGTAGCGATAAGTGCAAATCTTACTCACACAAATTGCGGGCACAGCCGTTTGTCGTGTTCAGGTGCGGTATACACAGCGGAGCCTGTGCGTTGCAATCGTCATCCTGCAAAAGCGTGACATTTATGCTATCGTGAGACGGGTTTGGTGTGGCAGACGCACACCCTCAGCGGCTGGTGCAGGCTATAAGAATTAGAACATCGCTTAGACTAAGTGTACTGAGCTTCAATAAGACTGATAAATACAAACTCTCATGAAGAAAAAGATCAATTATATATATATATATATATATATATATATATATATATATATATATATATATATATATATATAAAGTAAGGCAATGAGTAACGGTATCGCAAATCGAACGAAAGAAAGAAGAAATGTTTGAAGTATGCACTCGTACAGTTTTACATGCTTGTTCGACTTCCATAGCTTTGAGATCGGGGCGGTAGTCAGCAGCTTTGGTTTCCCCAATAGATCTTGGCCGGTTCCACCAGCGGCAGTCGCGCCTGTGACAGCAATGGCTACCAGAACTGCCATAGCATGTACATGGACATAGAACGTAACGATAGTGACGAAAGAACTCGTCATTCTGCCGAAAACTCGATAATCGGTTCTCTGAAAAGCATCCGCGTAGTTTAATCCCGTAAGTAATCTTTCTCTCTATATATAACGTTCTTCAAAGCGTTTAATATATATATATATATATATATACAATCCCTGAAAAAATATAGGGCCACCCATTTTTGCCACATTTCACGCAGTTATTATAACCAATCCTGTAAAGATCACAGTGATACATGCTCAAAGAGTGACAGCGGAGACTTCAGTCGACATTTGGGGTCTCGGATTACATTGAACCACGAGATTCCACATTTGGCACAGCTACATCGCGAAAAATTAAATGCCACTAGCAAGATACATGTTTTAACGTGTGAATAAGCGGGTTAGCGGCGTTTGCGCTCATTTCGCGCTTTATGTATATATATATATATATATATATATATATATATATATATATATATATATATATATATGGTGTTTAATCACTATTTTATTTCAAATACGAGCGACAAGTTTTACTCCTTGTAAACGAAGTGCACAACATTATTCATTGTGGGTGAACTCCACTTTGGAAACCATGTTGGGGCAACTAATCTTTGAAGCCCAAAGATTCACGTTACGAGGGTACCGCTGTTACGCCCAACTCGTTTACTTTGAATAAATATGAGATTTATTTACTATTCATGATAATCCTAATTGCTTTTTTCTTCTTGTGTGTATGTGTGTATTGATCCTAGTATGCGTGCTCCCGCAAGCTAACATTTTGGTTTTGTTCTTCCATGTAGTTGAGTTGATTCTCCGCGTTCTAAATTAAAATTCTCAAATATGACTCAGCTATAAAGTTGACTATGAAGTTCAGCCCCCAGGCACATTCATGGTCAACAAAAAGGCCGTGTTGCACTTCAAAGCCACTTGCCCGCCCAACAGTTCTCGGTTTCGGGACAATACTCCACACTCTTCATCGTCTCCGGTCCGCGCTTGGGGCAATCAGTCTGCTTTGTACATAATTGTAACTTTTCCACGGTCGAGCACGCTCTTGCCTGCAAGAGGAGCGCCGATACGCGCTTCTTACAGTGAAGGAACCGGTCGACTGTCATCAAACAGCAAACTGCGACCGGATGGCCGGACTTTAGTTCACAAAGTGAAGGCCGCTCACTGTCTCGTGTACGACGTCACTGAGTCTTGCCACGTTGGCCGCATTTTATGCTCGTCATGTCAGAAGAGAGGTCGGAGCAGTCGCTCACCTTGCAGAAGACTGTAAGCTGGCAAAATATCGCGACCTGGAGCAAATTTCATCGTTCAACCGGTCGCCTTCACCGATACATCGTATTCTAATAGACAAAAACACACAAGGTGCTTTCTGGCTGCGCTGAGAACCAGAGTCACCGTGAGAAGCAGTGATAGAAGGCCGTGGCAGTTTTGCTACAGAGAATATCGGTTAAAGTCAACGCGGACAGGCTGCGTCAATCATCGGCCCATCGCTCACGAGCAAGGAACTTGTCTTTTGCCGGAGCCGACTCGAGTCTGTGTGGTTACGTAGTACAAACCTTATGCATTTTATGATGAGATAGTTCGGATCTATACAACCCGATACGTTGAAGTACACGTATCGGGTAAATTCAGAGGAGACAACGAGGAGTTTGTGTTCGCTGCGATTAGCAACTTACGCGATTGTCGGTTACTGAGCTGTTAGTGGGGCACACGATAGTGGATCCGAGCAGGAGCCAGCCAGAACGGGGTCAGGTTAAGACAGCGACCACTCTGCGAAATGCAGCTTGCAAGACTCGTTGGATGTTCACGGCTGTCAGCTCTGTTACGACTACATGAATGCCTCTCTCCAAACCGAATGGGTCTCCTCGCTTGACGGTACCATTTCCACAAGACATTCTCTGTCTCTTGTTGCTAGACTATTCATCATTGGATACGCATATATATATATATATATATATATATATATATATATTATATAATATATATATAGAAGCGAGCACTGCCGAGTAAGCAAAACCTATTGTAAATGATTATTAAATCATCGCGATATTTATATATATATATATATATATATATATATATCAGTGCTTCCCAGATCGAAAAACTCGTTTAGGACACCTTGGTATTTGATTAGACCCTTAGAGGTTATTTTTCTCGCGAGCCTTTTAGCGATACCTTCTAATGCGAACAAGGCGGCACAAAATCACATCTCAGTGCTCTTGGTCTCGTCGTTAAAAGGTTACCTTCAGCGTTGTCTGGGCCGGTAGGTTTATGAAAATCACTAAGAAACTATGCGGTGATAGGCTCTCGTACTATTGCGCAATAGAGATAACTTCAGTGAATCTTTTGAGATCGTCCGCAGGTAGTTCATAGTACGTTTTTCTAGGGGCGTTTTCCAAATCATGACAAAGTATCACACTATAGCAGCGGTCCCAACCTGGAGCCTTGAAGAATACACCGATGTCACAGAAGCGGATCACAAAATAGCGCTTCTAACGCTTACTTTGCAAGTTCGGCTACTAAGGTAGATACGACACCATTGTGTGGTGCGAGGACTTATTTCTAGTGCATTCATTTTTGCAATTAGGAGCGCATGGTCTAGCCAATCAAAGAGACGGTGACAAGTAAAAAAAATGCATGCAATGGAGGGCAGTGATTTAAGGCCGATAAATGCAATGACGAGAGATTTCTGCAGTTGAACTTTTCGTGGCACACTCATGCTGTTTTAGGTAAGAGGACCTAGAGAGGAGTAGAATAATAGAGCGTATTGCCTATAATTACAGGTAGTTCAACAGGTTCTTAAATTGAGCTTTTCAGAATTCGAATTTTCGCGCGCTTTCACCGCTATTGGAAACGGCAACGTTTCGACTGCTAGCAGTCAAAATATTATTGTGATTGGGTTGCGATTGTTGCGATTTCGTTTGATCGCTTTTCCCGTGCAACGTATCGGCGTTTGTATCGGATTTTGAATAATAGAGAAAAACAAACGAGTTTCGAGTGGTTATAAAGCATTTTTATTTCAAAGGTTGGAATGCGACCCAAGTGAAAACTGAGTTAGACGAGGTGTACGGTAACTCTGCACCATGTTTTGCCACTGTTTCCAACTGGATTAATGAGTAAAAGGAGGTCGCGTTTAGGACGCCCCAAAAACGGCAAACTGATTAGGAACACGTGGAAAAAGTGCGGAAAATCGTTGCCGCAGATAAGCGAGTGAACATTACGGGAGATAGCGGAGGCCTTGGGGATCAGTTTGGGTAGTGTGCATTTCATCCTGCACGAGAACTTGAAGATGGAAAAGCTCAGAGCAAAATGGGTGCCGCATTTACTGAACCAAGGTTAAAAAGACGCGCGTGTTTCCGCTTCACAGCGAAATTTGGCCAAGATGTCGAAAAATCCGTCGGATTTTTGGCGCAGATTCGTGACCGTCGATGAAAACTGGGTCCATCACCACACTCCCGAGACCCAAGAAGCATCTCGCCAATGGTGTGCACCTGGTGAAGGACTTCCGAAGAGGGTGCGGACAACGGCATCGGCCGGAAAGGATGATGACTACGGTTCTTTGGGACCAACGTGGAATATTTTGGTCGACTACCTTGAGAGCGGTAAAACGATCACGGGAAAATATTATGCAAGACTGTGTGGACTGCCTGAAGCAAGAACTCATCGGAAACGCCCCGCTTTGCAGAAGAAGGTTGTCCTGTTTCACCAGGACAATGCTCCTGCACACAAGTCGCGGCAAGCATCGGCCAAAACTGGCCCAACTGAGGTTCGAAACTCATTGAACAACCTTTCTATTCTCCAGACCTGGCCCCTCTGAGAATTTCCTCTTCGGACATTTGAAGAACAGTCTCGGTCGAAAGCGTTATTCCAGCAATGAAGAGGTAAGGCTGCAGTCAGTGCCTATTTTCAGTCTAAAGACGAGGAATTCTACTCAAGAGGTATAAATGCTTTGAAATATCGGTGGGAAAAGTGTATTGAGCTTCTCGGGGAGTATATCGAATAAGAAAAAATTAAAAAAGATTTGGAAAATTCTTGGTTTTCATTTAAGAACTTGTTGAACTACTGTTTTTTGTGAGGATTAACTTGAAAATGCGAAACGCACCCACAGTCACCACTGCAGGATTGTACTCAACTGCAAGTGTGGGGCTCCAACCCACTAAAAACCAGTCATGTCCTCCTTCCTCCCCCAGCAGGGAAGTGCTGTTAGCATTACTACAAACTACTAAGGGGGTGTTATGACGGTCGCAATTGTGTACCAATCACCAAGTGAAGTTGTCATCCTTGTTACCCGAACAGGAAGGTCAGGTGAAGTCGACGAGGTGCAGCCGCGTAGGTTTTGCAAGAGTCGGCGATGGGCCTCCCGGCGGGCTGTTGTTGAACTACCTGTATTTACATGATACGACAGATCATAGAACCATGCGTGAATGGAAGTTATTGGGGGACAATTATCTGGCTTGGTTATGGTTTAACTTGGAAGTGCGTGAACAAAACAGTTTCATGACAAAATGTACTACTAGTATTATTTTCTGTTATACAACTTTATATCTGAATCCATTCGAATATTATAAATTCGTATGTATATACACGAATTTTATAAACACGTGAATATGTATGCACAACTTGATTTACCTGAACATTGCTGCCAGCTGGTGTCTGCTTGTCAGAGAGTCAGGCAAAAAACGAACGGTTAAAAACTTTTAAGGTTTATTCTTTATGTTTTGATTTGCTTATATGTAGGTTCTAATCTTAAATCATATTTAGCAGTAAATCATGCATAGTACACATACTCAAATAGGAGGTATATAGAGGTTGATAGCCTCGAGGTGGGCTGTGATGTGGATACTTGTTGTGAACTGCTAGAGAGAACCATGAGAAGTGCAGTCAGGTGGAAGAGACCGGGGCAGAGGAGATCACGACAGTGGTTTTCTCAGGCTTGCTATTCGCCCACCGTGGGGTGCTCGAGCTTTTGCGCCAAGCGAGGGTAAAGGCACCACCACAGCTGCTAGCCAGACGCAGGCTTGACTACTTCAATAGTAGAAAAGCTTACATAAAGCTATGCCTTGACCACAAGCGTGAATACGCTAGGCGGGAGGAAATCCGACTGCTCGAAAGAGCGGAGCGCAAGCCATCAGCCTACGTCGTACGGCCTCGTAGGGGGCGAACCACCTGCTCAGCGACGAACAGGTAACGAGTCACCTGCCGGTCTTCTATATAACCGCGAGACGGTACGCCTGGCTCCAATGATTGAGCACCCGCTCACATTGGAGCAGGATACTATGAATCTGCCCTTTGAGGTAGAAGAAGTAAGTCAGGTTCTGCACTCTCTTCCGAGAGGAAAGAGTGCGGGGCCAGACCAAGTGTACTATGAGCACTGGGTGCAGTCTGAGCCACTTTTGGCAAACCATCTTTGTGATTTCTTCAACGAGATCATGAAGAGGGGACAATGCCAGGAGCCTGGCATATCGCCAGGCTTTCTCTTTTATTTAAGAGTAAGCATGGTGATGACAGACGAGACCCAACTTATACCGCGGTATAGCGTCTGAAAGGACGCTGAAGAAGATCTTCTGCAAATTGGTTATAAAACGGATCGAGTACGTTGTCGACCAGACCCTTCCACCGGAGCAATTCGGCTTTCGAAGAGGTCGAGGAACGCGTGATGCAATCCATGTGCTTCAGTCAGAGATAGAGCGAGCTGTGGCAAAGCCCGGAGGCCATTTGTATGCAGTTTTATAGACTGCGTCAAGGCTTTCGACAAAGCACCTCGAGATCTCCTGGTGAAGTCATTCCGATACGCAGGGGTTGGTGGCTCTCTTCTGAGCGTAATTTCCAGTTTCTTTGATGAGGACACCTTACTGGTACAAGGTGAGCAGGAAGTGTTGCAGGTAAGGCAAAATGTGGGAACCCCGCAAGGCGACCCATTGAGCTGCGTCTCCTTCACTCTTCTGCTTGCCGATTTTGTTGATTATATTCGACAAGATTCCAGAAGGCCACAGTTGTACGCAGATGACATAGTGGTCGCTCATCACGACCTGGGTGCCATCAAGCGCATCACTTCTCTGGCGGAGGTGTTCCTTGTCTCAAGAGGCTGGAAATAACGCCATGAAGACCAAGGCTATGAAATTCAGAAAGGAGGTCGATTGGCTGCTAAAGACGTTATACGTTGCGGCGGCCAATCCTTGGAATTCGTTAACTCTTTCCGGTATCTGGGGCTTCGGCTTCATTATACTGGGACGACCTTCACTGCTCACATCGTCGAGACAGCGCGCACAGCCCTAATTTCTCTTTCTGGAGAAATAGGCGATGTCCGGCGACTGTCCGTCCCGACGGCAGTGGCGCTTTTCTACCTCAAGGTTGTTCCGGCGCTGATGTATGGTCTTGACAGAGTATGGGAACACCTCACTCGGGCAAACTTTGGTTTGCTTGAAAGGTGTTTTACAATGTACATGAAGCGGTACTTTGCCTGTCAATGCGGGCAAGGAGCCGCTTTGTGTACCTAATGTCAGGCTGTGCACCAGTTGTTGAGATCATTCGATTGAGGTTGAAGACGCCGCGTACAGTACCATTCGAGAGCTTTATCTCGGAATGGGAAAATAAAGTTGAACAAGTCCGACGAGAGGTCGGAGACCTGGATGTTTTCAGGGCCTTTCACCTCTGGTCTGGTCTTGCGTGTGACAATCGCCACGTCTATACCAGATACATAGTTCATGGCTATCATCACCTGGTTTGTTCGAATACGAGCTTCCACGAAGAGTACACCGAGTGCGTCTGTCGACTGTGCTCTCAGGCGTGTACGAAGTTTCATGCATCTGCCTGCCTGGCCCTTGCGAAGAGATCACTGCACTGCCTCTCTCGTATAACATGCCGCGAGGAGCTGAGTGTATAATTGTATAATATGTATAATTGTTCATGTTATATGCATACTCAATATGAGTGAAATAAATACGATGACTATATATATAT